>CAUYRH010057465.1:0-14006 GCA_963574655.1 Perodicticus potto
TTCATCTTTCACACGGTACTTGCTTACCTCTTCACTCATCTTCCTATTAGAGTTAATCACAGAATGTAGTCCGTTGTCTGGGACCAACTTCTCTGGACTTTCCTACCTCTTATAGTCTGAGACTCAAAGGATTGTTTTGGCACTTTAAATATGTTTTCTGAAAGGGATAGTGGGGAAGTAGCCCAGCCTATGAGTGTGGATGCTTTCAAATCTGGAAATCACTTCATTTTTCATATGACCTCTTTGACACTGACCTGGAAGGGTCCCACAGCCCCTTTTTTTATCTTTCCATTCCCATTTGCTAGTGTCTTAGTGAAATGTCTTTGTTCTTTTATTCACAGTTCTCAAGGCAGACTTCCTGGAGATGAAAGTTGAGGCCACAGGTATGTAGTCTCTGTCCCTGATTACAGAACCTTGTTCCACATATCTGATCTTATATTTTGAGGACTTGACTACTATGTAAGTACAGGGAGTGGGAACTAACTTCTGTGCCTTAGTTCATTTGCATGATTCTTAAACTCAGTGACTTTTAATTTGGAGGTATCATATAATTTTTAAGTCATCTTCCTCTTTCCTTTCTTTCTTTCCCAGCCATACTAAGATATAGTTTTACAGTTTGCTTTTGAATCAAATTCATTAGGAATCTTAGGCTGTGACATTTTAGGCAAGTACATTTTCTTCTCTGAGCACCATTTTGTATAATGACATCTTTTAGGTCTTTCAGGAAATCAGTAACCTGCCTTTTGCTATTATAGCAGGTGCTGAGAAGCTACCTTAGTATCTGGTGGATTTCATTCTTTAGACAAAATCCACCTTTCAGTCTTATCCACCTGAACCATCATCCTCAGTCCTCTATATTTGTCTAAAGCAAAGTAGTTTCACATCCATATCACTTGCCAGATGTAGGGGGGATAATATGCATTCTAACTAAACAAATAAAGAAACTGAAGTTCAGAGGGGATAAGTGACCTGCTAAGGTCACAAGAGGCTCAAAGGTCAGGGAAATTCCTTTCTCTACCTAGGAGTTCTGATTGCTTGGCTATCAGATTGCTGACCTGAACCGATATGCACATAAATGAGAACCAAGCATCTGGAGCTTGGCTTTCCATATGCTCCTTAGCCTTCTTTTTCTTCCTGTCACTGCCAGTCCTCAGAGTTCCATGGGTAGATATGCTTTTTCTTATCAGTGCCTGTGGAGCTGAAGTTCCAGAAAAAGGAAGTTAGGAGTTTTTAGAGGGCCATACAGGCGGGAGGTGAGTAATCTCAGAGGTTCAGTATCAGGCTTCTGCGTCCCCAGATAGACTTTTTGGAAATTAGAGTTAAGGTCAAAGGCACAGAGTCTCCGATCCTGATCATAGTACCATCCTAGGCCTGTTTAATGGGATCTGAGTTATAAAGGCCTTTTCGCAGGAAGCCTTTGTTCATCAAAAGATGAGCTACCAATTGTAGGCATAGCTAGCTATAAGGAGAGGCCCCACCACTCAGTGGCTGTTCAGACCTAGCTAATTCCCTACTATCTTTTTTCTCTTTCAGGTTTTAAAAGCCTTGGCCTCTGGAGACCCTTTCCAGGTTCCAAAAGGGTCTTCTGCAAACCCTTATGTGTGGAGTCATTTTGTGCTGAAGAACAGTTCCTTCTTGGCCCTGCATCTTTAGGCTCTGGAAGGCTATAAAATAAGCGGCACATGTCTTAGACACATGTTTATTTCTCCTTTGTATTCTTTCTTCTTCCCCTCAGAAGGTCTATTTTGAGATTCTGTACTGTGAATGGCTGGATTCCCTCAAGCCTGACTCTGCCAAAACTAAGATATCCATTTATCCAAGTTGTAGAGGGGAGCCCAGTTTTTAACTCTCTCATAACTTTCTGCTTCCTAAAAAGGCCATTGAACTTTTCAGGATTTGGGGTTAAAGACCGATCCCAGGCATCTGTCCATGAGCTAAAGGCCACTTGAATCAGAGCCATTGCTTATCTTTGTTGAAGGGGATGAGGAATGTTTGCCAAACATTGGAGAATCAACATGTTTCATACTGAATATACGGACACTCGTGCCAGGGTAGCATTCTGGTACTGCAGTATGTTTCCAAGAGTTTGTCTGTTCCTGTGGGGTCAGACAGCGTGGGTGGCACCCCTTACAACCCCTGTATGTGAATTTATGTTGGTGGCTTACCTGCTCTTGCTTAGGACAAATCTGCAAAGTATGTTTTCCATGTCAAGCATAGATCTTTTGGGGTTATTATTTCTTTTGTTTTCTCTTGACAGCTTCCTTTCCAAACAATCAAGAAAAAAAACTTTATAAAATGCAGACTGTTTTTTTTTTTTTTTTCATGTAGGAACTCCATTTTGGTTCAAATGCTAGAAAAATTGTTAAGGTGGATTGAGGCCAGACAGCTGTCATTGTTGCTTCGTTTACCTTCTCAAATAAGCTCTTTTTAACTCCTGAGTGAATCAGTTCTTAAACCAATGTGTATGGGTTCAGGAACTCCATGATGCCCCTGAGATGATATATGGTATTCCACAACCTGTCTTTTCTGAGGAGCTGGTTCATAACATTGGATTGAATTTCAAATGAGTTTGTAACATAATATAGATTAAGAACCACAATCCTTGAGATAAAAGACATATTTTACAATCTGAAGTATGAAAGGGCTTTTTAAAATCATGTAGTCTAACTCCTAGTTTACATTTGGTGAAACTGAGGCAGACCACTAAGGTTAGTGACCATACCAGGACAAGATCCCAGGTCCCTGGTCTCCTATGCAAAGTTCTCTCCATCACTCTAAACTTACCCAGCAAGTAGCCTTAAGAATGGTAGTTTAGTGGCTATCATTTTTGCATTCTGGCTTTTATTCATTCTTGAGCTCTCATATTTGTGACCAAGTGGAAAACTTTAAAATATAATCCCCCAGTCTCCTTCATTCACCGTCTCAATCACTAAAAAGGAACTAAAACAAAATTGATGTAGTGAGGAACAGATATTTCTAATTCCTCTTTGTTGAAGGGAAGCTGATAGAATATCAATGCTTGTGTTTCTATGCATATGCCTGGGCCATTGTTTGCCTTTAGGGCCTCTTTAATTATAATGTGGTGCAGGGTGAGAGAAAGGCTTTCTTACCTGTACTTTTCTAGCAAGGCCCAGCTAGGGCATTGATTGTAGTACTGAGAAAGAAACACAGATATGGAGCTAAAGAGCCCAAGTGTGCATACACATGTGCCCAAGGCAACTCTTGAGATGCCTACTAGAAGGCAGTAGTTCCTTTCAAGAGTGAACTCCCCTGTGTGGTTTACTGGTGAGTTAGGAACATGTGGGGCAAACGTACAGAGAGCCTTTTTGCTATTCTAAATTAAGGAATGCCCAGGTGGCCTCTCCACTCTGCCCAGATTCAAAGACCAATTTACTCCAAGCCAGGAGCAAGAGAAACAAGTGACCATCATTTTACTTGCTGCTCACTCCCTGGAGGGAGTCTCTGACAGGCCTCCTGGATGTGCTTATTGAATCCTGGGCTCAAAGCTGTGGCCTTCCTGCTCTGTCCTATTGTATGACTGACTACAGCAGCCAGGTGTTCAGATTTTGGCCACAGAAGCAATGACCAATGGTGCCTCAGTACCTTTGAAGATGGTTTGACTCTAGTTTTCTTGGGTGAAGATACCACAATCACCAATACTGGAAGATTACCAAAAGATGGAAAAAGCTGCTGTGATCCCAGTGGTAGAGATGTCCCAGAAGTATGGCCATGAGACTGCTGTGTGTTGTCTATGACACAGATCAAGAGCCTAGCCTGGAGAGTTAGGACTACCAGTTTAGCTGGAGGGCAGGGAGCAGTGGTATACCTGCGATATACCTAAAGAATAAACCTCACTATCTTCTTTTGGTGCTCTGATTTAAAGAGCAAAAGATTCTGTGGTGAGGCACACTGTCATGGAATGAGACTGCTTTGGACTAGGATTAATGGATGGGTAGTCATTTAGAAGAGGCTGTGGGAAGAGAGTGGTAATGGAAGAATGACAACTACAGGAAATGATAAGCATATCTTGGTTGGCAAGTTAGAAAAAAACTGGCAATGGATGAAAGTCTTAAACTGGAACTGCTAGCTAAGGAAGCTAACATTAAGCACATACTAATTGTTTGACACACATTATCTCATTTTGCCCTTATTACAATTATGGAACTTTTCTCATTTTACAGAGAAAGGAATTATGGTCCAGAGTGCCAAAGTAACCAGCTTGAGGGCACATAGAAAGTAGATATCTGAACTGTGATTTGAATCCAGGACCCTTTATACTCTGTACCCCATGCTGTTTTCCCCTTGCCATACTGAGAACTTATTTTTGTTGTTGTTGTTTGTTTTTTTGTTTATTTTGAGACAGAGTCTTAGTATATTGCCCTCGGTAGAGTGCTGTAGTGTCACAGTTCACAGCAACCTCAAACTCTTGGGCTTACAGTGATTCTCTTGCCCACCCTCCAGGGACTATAGGAGCCTGCCACATTGCCTGGCTATTTTTTGTTGTTGTAGTTGTCATTGTTGTTTAGCAGGCCTTGGCTGGGTTCAAACCCACCAGCCCAAGTGTATGTGGCTGGTGCCCTAACCACTGAGGTATGGGCACCGAGCCCTGAGTAGGTATTTGAACAGAGGCACATTACTAGAGCTGGCATGACTTTTGACTTTTGCCTGTCTAACAAAATATTAAAAGGCAAATGTTCGATGAAGGAAGGGCATGCAGGTCCACTTTATAGGGGAATGAAAACTGGGCTGGAAAATTCCCAAGTTAGGCCTCTTCTTCATCAGCTTGCCCATTTGGTAATGTTTTTAAAAGAATCATCTAGTTCTAACTTGTGAAGTATTTAATTTTTAGTTGGTAGCCCTTAAGTCCTTGGCTTAGCTATTCCTCAGAGGGAAATAAAGCTCCCATATGTGTCTCCGCATTTTGCTAAGTTGTAGCATGTGTAGTTTGAGCTGAAGAGACTGGTGACATATACACATGCAGTTCCAGAAGTAGCAAAGGTCTCAGTGCCTCTGCAGTACTTGATGCCTTGGGGTCAAAACCCTACATGGTTTTTCTGTGGTTATAGCAAAAGTTAAGAAATAGTTTATAAAAGGAAATATTGTTGAATTCCCATTTTTCAAGTTTTTGTTTGAAAAAATGGTTGGGAGGTGTTCAGCTACTGAGAAAAACTCAGCATCCACTTTTAATAGTAAAGTAGTGTCCTGCAGAGTATTTCTAAAATAATTGACTATCATGGGAAAGTATTCTCTTTCCAAGGAGTTCTTTGATTCTGTAATAACTAGAACAAATAAAGTATCAAGTAAGAAATAGTTCTGTGACTAGGAAAAATTACTTTTAAAGTAGCTGCAAACAAGTGATCTTGACACATTAACAAGCCCAGAAAATGCTTCAGAAATAATACATTTCAGAGGGAAGCAAGATACCTTAAAGATACATTTTTGACAAAGTTTTCATTTTCATGGGGAAATGTAGCACTTAATGCCAAGGACATTAATCGAAGGCTAGAAAGATTGGCTATATGAAATACATGTGTGACAACCAATAAAAGAATGAGATCCTGGGGCCCATTCATGTGACTTTCAATAAATTATGCAGACTGTCTAGTATAAATGGATTTCATCTGCAGTTTTGTCATGGAAACAATCTTTAAGCATATTAGGCATGATGACCTCCTGCTAATGTTGTCTTTTACAAATCTAGGGAAACCTTGCCATGGGATTCTTTTGAACCTAAGCATCTCAGTCTACAGTCCAGTTTGAACCACAGCCTTGTAATTCTCTCAGGCCTCACATCATCACTATGTCAAGTGACAGACCCATCTTTACAGAGTAGTAAACTTGAGGTTCAGGAGGAACTAAATGGTTTGCTCAAGATTACACAGCTAGGAATTGATACAAATCCTGGATGGGAAACTACAGAGAAAATTCTGTTTCTCATACACCACACTGCCAGTAGTAAGGAAATGAATACCGAAGGCACATGAAGAAGATGCTTACAAATAGGGCTGATGAAAGATCCATAATTCTTGTTACTCAAATTGGTCTAGCATCACTATTAGCATTACCTAGGAGCTTGTTAGAAATGCAGATTCTTGGGCCCCACCTTAGACATACAGAATCAATTATAACAAGATCCCCCAAGAGGTTCTTTTAATTTTTATTAAATCATAACTGTGTACATTAGTGCAATCATGGGGCACAATGTGCTGACTTCATATACAATCTGAAATATTTTCATCAAACTGTTTAACATAGTCTTCATGGCATTTTCTTAATCACTATATGAAGACGTTTGTATTCTGCATTTAGTAAGTTTCACCTGTACCCTTCTAAGATGCACCGTAGCCCCTAAGAGATTCTTAAGCATATTAAAGTTTGAGAAGTGTTGATATAAGGTGTTTGAGATAGCAGAGTAGGTTGAGGAAGGAGCCCTTTTGATGAGAAAAAATTCCAAAATTGATGGATAAAGCTGATCCTACTGTATATTGGGAGTGGTTATAAAGATCAAATTCATAACTGCCTGCTTCTTGCATTGCTTTCCACATGGTCTCGTGCTTTGCTGACAAGTGTATGAACTTTTTCCATCTCAAAGAATAG
This sequence comes from Perodicticus potto, assembly GCA_963574655.1. Classification (NCBI taxonomy): domain Eukaryota; kingdom Metazoa; phylum Chordata; class Mammalia; order Primates; family Lorisidae; genus Perodicticus; species Perodicticus potto. The sequence goes on from CAUYRH010057465.1 coordinate 6,598, forward strand.
CTAAACCAACCTAGAGAAATATGAAGACTGAAAGTAACTTGGCTTTCAAATCTCTGAATAACAGGCAGTGGAAAGCCCCTGGGAATTCAGAATCAGCTCTATCACTGCCTTTCTATAATGTTAAGCGAGTCCCTCTCCCTCTCAAATTGTCTGATTTTAAACCATGTAGTCTGAAAGGGCTTTTTCAGCTTTGACATTGTGTTATTCTCAGCTGTAGCTTTTACCACAGCACACTGTAATGAAAACATGAGCAACTCCACTGGCCTTTGGCCATAGTTTCACATCTTCAGTACACATAAGAAAGAGTTTTGTAGGAGGAAATTTCCCAGTTATGACGAATCAACATTCATGGAAACTGCAAAGAACTGGGAGGGGCATTACATTAGGTAGCTGACTTGAAATTGACCAGTATTCTAAGTACATTTCATTTTATTAATTATTATTATTATTATTTATTATTATTTTTTTTTTAGAGACAGAGTCTCACTTTATCACCCTCAGTAGAGTGCTGTGGCATCACAGCTCACAGCAACATCAAACCTTAGGTGATTCTCTTGCCTCAGCCTCCCGAGTAGCTTGGACTATAGGTGCCTGCCACAATGCCCAATTTTTTGTTGCAGTATGGCCAGGGCTGGGTTCGAACCCACCACCCTCAGTATATGGGGCTGGTGCCCTGCCCACTGAGCCACAGGCACTGCCTGAAATTGACCAGTATTCTAAAGAAGTGGTCCCCAACCCCTAGGCCATGGACTGGTACTAGTCCATGGTCTGTTAAGGCTGCACAGAATCACTGCCTGAGCTCTGCCTCCTGTCCCATCCCACTTCTACCTCTATGTGGAAAAATTCTCTTCTGTGAAACTGGTTCTTAGTACGAAAGAAGCTTATGGTTCTTGGCCTTTTAAGAACTGGGCCAGAGGGAAGAGCAAGATGGGTACTGAGTAACAGCTTCTTTGCAACCGAGCATGGTGAGATTAGGGAGAGAAGACTCCAGGCATCTCTGGCTGGTGGGATCTGCCCAGAAGCATCGCTCTGGGGACACGAGACAGTGAGAGACTTCTGGATCCCACGAGGAGGACAAAAGCAGTGGAGAACTGGCAAGCGGGAGTGTGCATTCGTTTGGTCCAAGGCTGCCCGCAGCTCTAACTCCAGCAACAGAGAGATTACAAGCAGGAAAGGCCTTACCTGTGGGATGTTTGGTTTTTGTGGACTTGGACACTCAGTTGAGCTAATTTGGGAGAACTTGGGCAAGAGTGTGGATGACTTTAAGCGTTGTCTAGGGCCCCGGGCTGAGCCGCTGAGGCAGAAGGGAGCTAATATTGTTTGGCTGTGGCCACTCGCATGGACGTAGTGGGAGAATTGCCCCTGCAGGCTCTACCCTCAGGGTTGCAGCATGAGGAGGATCGGCCTGGAGACCTTGGGCCAGTAATCTAGTGACTGAGCAGCCCAAAGGCAGGGACTGAGACGCTGAGATTTCAGTGTTTAGCACATTATAGCTTTGTCCCTCAGGGGCATAGAGTGAGAGTGGTTTTGGCTCACTGGATAAGTGGGCAGCCACTTCAGGAGAAATCACAACAAGTACTTTCCTGGGAAAGCTTCTGCTTAGCCAAGGTTATCAGTTTAAAGTGTCTTTTAAGCAGGCTGAGTAGAGATTTAGGCTCTCAACGTTGTGGGGTTTGAAAAATCACCAGAGGAAACAAGTCTCCATCTCATACAGCTATATCAGCATTGTGATTAACATCTCATACCCTAGAAAATCACCTGTTGTCCAGACAATATTCAGCAAGATATATATTCTGCTTTCTTTTTGGTTTTGGTGGGTTTTTTTTACTTCAACATTTTCCCTCTAGATTTTTCTTTTCTTTTTTTCTCTTTCTTCTTTTTCTTTCTTTTCTTTCTTCATTTTTCTAGTTTATATACAATTTTCCATTGTTGCCTTCCTAATCAATTAGAACATCATTTTTGCTAGTGTTTCTACCCCTATTATTTGGTTTTTACCCCAATTTTACACCCTAAGGTTTTCTGTTTGTTTGGTTTGGTTTGATTTAAGTATTTTTTTCATTTCTCTCTACTTGGTGGAGGTGGGGTACTGTTACTGAACGGGCTGGCAAAGAGCTGCTGACCTCAAGGGAACCACCCAACACATTCAGCACCTCCACAGGTTGGGGGGTTTTAATGTTGGGTGAAAGTACCCTACTGCACACCTTTATTTATCACTTTAGATGCCTACATTTGAAAAACAGAAAGAGAGCGCATCAATAAACTCACAAGCTATTTTATGCATTTGGAAAAAGAAGAATAATCCAAGCCAAAACCTAGCAGAAGAAAAGAAATAGCCAAAATTAAATCAGAGATTAATGAAATTGAAAACAAAAGAATCATTCAGAAAATTAATGAAACAAGGAGTTGGTTCTTTTAAAAAATAAATAAAATAGATAAAACTTTGGCCAGACTAACTAGAAATAAAAAAGTAAAATCTCTAGTAACCTCAATCAGAAATAATAATGGAGAAATAACAACTGATGCCACAGAGATAAAAGAGATTATCTCTTAATACTACCAGAAACTCTATGCCCAGAAATTTGACAAAGTGAAGGAAATGGATCAAAATTTGCAATCACACCCTCTCCCTAGACTTAGCCCAGATGAAATAGATCTCTGGAACAGACCAATTTCATGACTGAGATCAAAGAAACAATAAAAAATATCCCCACAAAAAAATGCCCTGCTTCAGATGGCTTCACACCACAGTTCTATCAAACCTTCAAAGGACAGCTTACTCCCATACTGCAGAAATTATTCCAACAAAGTGAAGAGGAAGGCATCTTCCCCAACATGTTCTGTAAAGCAAACATCATCCTGGTACCAAAACCAGGAAAAGACCCAACTAAAAGAACTTCAGACAAATTTCACTAAAGAATATAGATGCAAAAATTCTCAACAAAATCCTAGCCAACAGATTACAGCTTTTCATCAAAAACGTCATACATTATGATCAAGTAGGTTTCATCCCTGGGATGCAAGGCTGGTTTAACATTCACAAGTCCATAAACATTATTCACCATATCAACAGAAGCAGAAACAAAGACCATATGATCCTCTCAATAGATGCAGCAAAAGCATTTGATAAAATCCAGCATCATTTTCTAATTAGAACACTGAAGAATATAGGCATAGGTGGCACATTTCTTAAATTGATCAAAGATATCTATGACAAACCCACAGCTAATATTTTACTGAATGGAGTAAAACTGAAAGCTTTTCCACTTAGAACTGGAACCAGACAAGGTTGCCCTCTGTCGCCATTACATTTAACATAGTGCTGGAAGTTCTAGCCAATACAATTAGGCAAGACAGAGATTTGAAGTCTTTGGCTTGGTTCCTGTAGCTCAGAAGCTAGGGCACCAGCCACATACTCTGGAGCTGACAGGTTTTTATCCAACCTGGGCCTACCAAACAACAATGACAACAGCAACAAAAAATAGCCTGGCACTGTGGCGGGCACCCGTAGTCCCTGATACTTGGGAGGCTGAGGCAAGAGAATCGCTTAAGACCAAGAGTTGGAGGTTGCTGTGAGCTGTGATGCCACATCACTCTGCCCAGGGCAACAGCTTGAAACCCTGTCTCAAAAAAAAGAAAAAAGATTTGAAATCTTTGCCATTCCTGGCCCATGATCACACACAAGGCCATGAGCACTTGGCCAAAATCAAAAGCAGTTACAAGGGGTCATATTTGATTGGAAGCCAGGATGCAGGGTATTGTAAATCGACTGTCCAAATTATGAAACCTGGGGGAATGCTGTTATTTCGGGACTATGGAAGATACGATAAGACTCAGCTTCGTTTTAAAAAGAGTGAAGTCCACGATATGTTCTGCAAGGCCGGTTTAGATGAAAAGCAAAATCTGGTTGATTGTCGCTTGCAAGTTAATAGGAAAAAACAAGTGAAAATGCACCAAGTGTGGGTTTAAGGCAAATTCCAGAAACCATTGCACTGGACTCAAAATAGCTCCAAATTGACATTTTCTCTTCTTTCTCATAATTGAACTGTGTACCATGCTAAAGTGGGAAACCAGAGGACTATATTATTCAAAGACTCCTACAAATCTTTCATTTCCCTAAAGACAATAAGAAGAAAAGCATTCATAGGTGAGCTCTTTTGTACATTTTAATCACATGTAAGTGATTTGGTAGAGTATATCTTTTTCTCTGTTTTGAAAATTTGATATGCCCAAGCTTGTTTGGGTTTATTACATCTAACCATTTTGCTTTTTCCTTGGATTTTATGATATAATTATTCGATTAAATTACTGGTATAAGTCAGATAATTTTGAGAAACCATACCTTGCAAATTTTTACAAGTAGAAAAAATTATCTTCTTTATTTTTACATTAGGCTTAGTAAACCCATTCCCAAACACAGTCAAACTCTCCCCATTGTCATCTGATAGAAGAGAGACACCACAGCTTGTTTTCAGGGAAAGCTTCAACAGTCTAGGGTCAATATATATCATTTTTTGTTTTGTTGTTGGCTGTTTTCCCCAAGGTTTTGTTGGGTTTTTGTGTGTTTTGGTTTTTTTGAGTTGGGGTCTTGCTCTGTTGCCCCTGCTCATGAATAGTGCACCATACTCAAACCCCTGTCTTCAAGTGATCCTCCTACCTTGGCCTCCCAAAGTGCTGGACTTAGGGGCATGAGCCTCTCTACCTGGCCTTTTTTAAAATTCAGAGACTGATGTCTGAAATTTAATTTTAGTTTCTCTTTCCTTTCCTACAATTGGGGAAGTATGGCCCATTCTAACATTATTTTCAGGCTATTCTTAAATGTACAATTTGTTGTAAACTCTCTTTAAGACAACTAACATACCTAAGAAAATTCTTAAATCATAGCAGCTGGAAATTTATTTGCCCCTTGCCTTAAAAAAGACATGAGTTGGCTTACAAATTGCACTTTGTAAAAATAGAGTTTTAAAGACTGGTCTCTCATTCATTGCACAATATTTACTGAGTACTTACATTGTACAGGGAATAAAACAATTGATAAAGAATTAACCCTGTAGGGCAACACCTGTGGCTCAATGAGTAGGGTGCTAGCCCCATATACCAAAGGTGGCGAGTTCAAACCTGGCCTCAACCGAACTGCAAAACAGAAAAATAGCCAGGTGTCGTGGGAGGTGCCTATAGTCCCAGCTACTTGGGAGGCTGAGGCAAGAGAATCACCTAAGCCCAGGAGTTGGAGGTTGCTGTGAGCTGTGTGATGCCACGGCACTCTACCAAGGACGATAAAGTGAGACACTGTCTCTACAAAAAAAAAAAAAAAAAAAGAATTAACCCTATCTACAGGGAGCATAGTCTCTAGCAAAGCAAAATGTACATATCCCAAACCTCTAAGTCATAATCTAAGATAATAGATTATAATAATCTAAGATAATATACAATCAGGTATTCAAATAGAGAATTTACCAGCTAGTGGACTTTGATTATGAACAACAGAAATCTGGAAAAAAATCCACAAACTCTTGAAAGAACCACCTTTAGAATAATTCATTATTTGAATAAAAATAATTCATTATTTTTTTCTTTTTGGAAAAAAAAAGAACAATTAGGCAAGACTAGGAAATAAAGGGCATCCAAATGGGAGCAGAGGAGATCAAACTCTCCGTCTTTTGCTGATGATATGATCTTATACTTAGAGAACTCAAAGACTCAACCACAAGACTCTTGGAAGTCATCAAAAAATACAGTAATGTCTCAGGATATAAAATCATTGTCCACAAGTCAGTAGCTTTTATGTACACCAATAACAGCCAAGATGAGAGTCTAATTAAGGACACAACTCCTTAAACACTGAAGAGTATAGGCATTATTTAATAAAATTAAATACCTAGGAATAAACCTAACAAAAGAGATGAAGGACCTCTATAATGAAAATTATGAAATCCTAAGAAAGGAAATAGCAGAGTATATTAACAAATGGAAGAACATACCATGCTCATGGCTGTGAAGAATCAACATTGTTAAAATGTCTGTACTTCCCAGAGCAATCTACTGATTCAAAGCCATTCCTATGAAAATATCAAGACTTGGAAAAAATGATTCTGCTTTTTGCGTGGAACCACAAGAAACCCTGTATAGCTAAGGCAGTTCTTAGTGATAAAAACAATGCCAAGGGCATCAGCATACCAGATTTTAGGCTGTACTACAAGGTCATAGTGGTCAAGACTGCATGGTACTGGCACCAAAATAGAGACATAGACATTTGGAATCAAATAGAAAACAAGGACATGAAACTAACATCTTACAACCACCTAATCTTCGACAAACCAAACAAGGAAAGATTCCATACTTAATACATGGTGCTAGAGAACTGAATACCCACATGTAAAAGACTGAAAGTGGACAAACACCTTTCTCCACTCTCAAAGTGATTCAAGATGGAGAAAGGACTTAAATTTAAGGCATGAAATGATAAAAATCCTCAAAGAAAGCATAAGAAAAAAACTGGAAGATATTGGCCTAGGGAAAAACTTTATGAAGAAGAATGCCGTGGCAATTGCAACAACAAAAAAAATAAACAAATCAGACTTAATTGAACTGAAAAGCTTCTGTACAGCTAAGGAGACAACATCCAAAGCAAGTAGACAACCTACACAATGGGAAAGTATATTTGCATATTTTGAATCAGACAAAAGCTTGATAACTAGGATCTATAGAGAACTCAAATAAATCCACATGAAAAAATGCAACAATCCCATATATAAATGGGAAAGAGACATGAATAAAACCTTCTCTAAAGAAGACAGATGAATCGCTAACAAATATATGAAAAATGCTCACTATACCTAATTATTAGAGAAATGAATATCAAAACCACCCTGAGATACCATCTAATCCCAGCAAGAATGGCCCACATCACAAAATCTCAAAACTGCAGATGCTGGTACGGATGTGGAGAGAAAAGAACACCTTTACATTGCTGGTGGGACTTCAAACTAATACAACCTTTTTGGAAGGAAGTATTGAGGACCCTCACAGAACTCAAGCTAGACCTCCCATTCTATCCTGAAATCCCATTACTGGGCATCTACCCAGAAGGAAAAAAATCCTTTTATCATAAGGACACTTGCATTAAATTGTTTATCACAGCTCAATTTACAATAGCCAAAATATGGATCAGCCCAAATTCTCCCCAACCCAGGAATGGATTAACAATATTTGGTATATGTATACCATGGAATACTATTGAGCCCTTAAAAATAAAATAGAGAGAGGGGACAGAGCAAGATGGCTGACTGGAAGCAGCTTCCAAAAAAGGCTCCTGTCCAAAAGGAAAGATAACCTCCAGAAACTGCGCAATTAAGCTGAATACTGGGAGCCCAGCCGAGAGAGAGAAGTGATTTCTGCGGATCACCTCTGCT
>CAUYRH010057466.1:0-21390 GCA_963574655.1 Perodicticus potto
GAGGAGATGGGGAAAGACCGGGAGAGGAACGGAGAGAGCTTCTCTCTCCCTACTTGAAATCTCTCCCACTACCAGGAGCTTTGGTGTTTTCTGTATTCTTTTCTGTAAATCAATTCTGCCTTATCACGGACGGGTGGGAGGTGGGAAATAATGTAATGAAGAATAATAAAATACATGTATTTAAAAAAAAAAATACCTTAAACATTCTTTTCTGTTTTCCACTAGCTCTTATGATCTACTCCAATAATTTTGCAAATAGTGATTTGTGATATCCTGGAATTTTCTTTTATCACCATCTTAGATTAACTTCCGGTGTAATTTTGCCTTATTTCCCTCAATTAGCCTGCGAGTTCTTTGAAGGCAAGGACTCAGGCTCATCTTTATGTAGACTTCATCACCTGGTACATTCCCTTTCCTATAGTTGCTCACTAAATATCTGTGAGCAATTTGATTCGATTCACAGATTGAATGAAAGTTTGCTGGATGCTTTAGGAAGTGTCAAACTAAAGGGAAGGTAGTAGAGTTAGAACCTTTGTTATTTGCTTATGGCTGCCATAAGTAGTCTACAAGCAAAGACACTCCACTTCCACCTTCGAGGCACCTGGACTGACCAACTGGTAGCTGGGATTCATTCCCTAGGATGAAGTCAAGTGGTGTTTTAGGCCAGAGGGGCAGACTTGGCAGTCAGAAGAACTCTTAAAACAGTGGTTTGCAGGTGTGGTGGCTCATGTCTGTAATCCTAGCATTTTGGGAGGCCCAGATGGAAGGGTCACTTAAGGCCAGGGGTTTAAGACCAGCCTGGGCAACATAGTGAAACCCTATCATTACAAAAATTTCTTAAAAATTAGACATGGTGACATGAGCCTTTAGTCTTAACTACTATGAGGGCTGACGCGGAAGGATCACTTGAGCCCAGAGGTTGGAGTTTGCAGTGAGCTATGATAACACTACTATACTTCAGCCTGAGCAAGAGAGTGAGACCTACTCTCAAGTAAAGAAAAACAAAGAAAAAAGACAGCAATTCGACCAGATGAAAGGAGGCAGGGACAGAGTCCCCAGGGATAGCTATAACATATAACACAAGGAGGTCTCCTAAAGAGCTGTTTCTTCCACAGAGAAGATTTGCAAATTCAGACCTTCTTTGCTTGGCTGCTTATATCTGCCCCTGGAAGGAAACCTTTGCCATCTAAAAAGGCCCAGTTCAGGTAAGATAGGAGAAGTGTGGTATTGGGTCAAGACTTCTGAATGCTATTTACTAAGTTTCTGGGTGGCCTTGGACACTTATGTCATCGTCTGAACGTTCAGTTCTCTCATCTATCAATGAGGATGGTGGAGCGATACATAATCTCTAGGGTCCCTGCTGCCTCTAATACACATGTTCTGTCACCCTAGGCTTCTTTTCATAGCAGGGTCATTGGTGCTTACAAGGGAGGAGAAAAAAGACCTCCTTCTAAGAGAATTCATATTCTTCTGATTTGGGGGATCCAATCAGATTTCTGGCCAGTGGAGAGTCAGTCCTTTGTATGGGAAGTGGCCTTGCTTGTTATAGCTTTGGAATCCTTTTCTTTCTCTACTACATCTGGGCAAGTAGGGACTTGGCATGTAGAATGATGGAGAGAAGGAGGGCAGTAGTGGGGTAAAGGACTCAAATCAGAGTCACCTCTGTTTATTTGGTCAATTGTCCTTGTGTCTAGATGATCACTGAGTGTTCCCTCCCTGTAGTCCCTGACTAAAGTGACAGTTGTGAATGAGGTTAGAGGTTCAGGGAGATGAAGCAAGACTGTACTGAGGCTGAGTGCCAAGTGTGTACCTCAGTCAGGGAACCCACCCAGGCCTTGGACTCAGCCTTATTGGTGCAGTTCCCCGTGCCCACGCCCCTCCCACTGAAAGGTGCCCTTTCCTTCCCATCACGCTGATATCCTTGGCAGCCCTCCTCAGGTGCTCCAGCACCACCTCTCCCTGTGACCTTACACCCATAGCAGCCTCCCACTAATTCTCCTCTACTCCTGCCCAGGCAGCAGGTCTTCCTTCTTTACTCACATCAGACTCCTGGGGTGTGAGATCGCTGAGGCCAGGGCCTCATGTCTCTTTGTGCAGTGAGCCCATCTTCTGCCCAGAAAATCATGCTGAGGAGGGGGTCGCTGCTGCTGCCATGGGCAAGCGTGCTGTATTCTAGGAGTTAGGGGCAGTGTGGCAGGCAGATGACCCTCTAGGGCAGAACGTGCACAAGGACAGCAGAACGAGTGGTTGAATGTGGAAATGGACATCTGTCTCCCTTCCTTCCTTCACATTCCTACTTTTCTTTCTCTCTTCCTGGCAATGCAACACCCTCTGTGAGGTGCTTGGCTCTGTGATACTTGCTGGAGGGGAGGGAAAGTGTAGAGAAAACACATGGCCTGAACCTCCACAGAACTTGTAGTCTGATCAGAGAGGCAAAGGATACACACATTTGCAAGAGTTCATAAGGGTAGCAGAGGGTAGGGGGATTTTACCCTGGGGTCTGTTTTAAACTGAAGGCATCTGAAAACTCAAAGTCTGTTTTTTCTGGAGAGAGGGTCCATAATTATCGGATTTTAAATGCATAATGGATCCCCAGACCTGGGCTGGAGCCGTAGACTTCTTCCACTTGCTGTCTGTGTGATGATGAATTGCTGCAACTCCCTGATCCTCAGGGGTTTTTTGTTTGTTGTTTTGAGGCAGGATCTTGCTTTGTTGTCCAGGCTGGAGAACAGTCATGATCACAGCTCACTGCAGCCTCAAACTCCTGCACTCAAGTGACCCTCTTGCCTTGTCCTGTCTAGTAGCTGGGACTACAGGTGTGTCACCACACCCAGCTAATTTGTAAGAAACTTTCTGGGGAAATGGGGTCCAGCCTGGTCTCAAACTCCTGACTTCAATCTTCCCACCATGGCCTCCCAAAGTTCTGGGATTAGAGGTGTGAGCCACTACACATGCCTTCAGTTTTTTAATCTTTAAAATGAGGAGAAAAACTTTAGTATTGCTTATCTTGTGTGGTTGTGAGGATCAAATAAGATAAGTATGTGAAAGTGTTTATAAAACATAAAGTACTATGCAGGTATTGTTTTAAAACCAAAACACAAGGCCATACACAATGACACATTATAGGGCTTCTAGGGACATGAGAGCTGTCTATTCCAATATTTTCCTCTTGCAGACAATGAAATTGAGATCCAGATGTGGCCCAGGGACGAACAGTTAACCTGCAGCAGAGTCAAGACCAGAGAACAGCCTCCTTAGGGCTATGCCCTGGAGGGGAGACAGCCAGCCAGAGAGTCCAGGACAGGCTCTGCCTCTGTGAGCCCTGGGGGCCTGTTTGCTGCAGACAGGCCCCCTTGTTCCCTGAACCTGGGGAAAAACATTATCTGGCTAATCTTGAATTTATCCACCTCCTCACCCGACTTAGTTCCAGCTACCATTTCTGTCCTTACCATCCAGCCAACTCTTACAAACACGGTTTCCAAAGGGACCATGTTTAAAGTTACATCACCACCAAATAATTAATGACCCATTGATTACATCACCACCAAATATAAGAGATAAGCTGGGGACAGCTTGTATGGAAAAGTGAGCCCTAGTAGCCAATTCAAATATTGCAGACCGAATTCTTGCGAACAAGGGCTTTCTACAAAATCATTTGCCAAGATGACTCACGTCTTTGCAAGGCAAATATCTAGGTCCAAGCTCATGAAACAAAAGATGCAGAGGCAGCTTTACGGGAGTCCCTGGCATGTGGGTTAGTGGGGTGGGCACGTGAGGTCCTTTTGTCTGTCCACTTCTCTCCACTTGCTGCTAAGGGCCTCTAATGCCGTATGAACCTTCGACTTTCTAATCTAGAAGAGACTCTGAGAAGTTAGCTCATCCAGGTCATGCCTGGATGTTACTTGCAGCATTTCAGAACATGAAGCTTCTGTTTTTTCAATCAACGCCTCCAGAGGAAAGTGCCTAGCCATTCTCGGTGACCTGTGCTAGTGTTCAACCACTGTCAAGTCTTCAAAAGTGGACTTTATATTGGCCTTGAGACATTCCCTTGGTGGTTTACATTTATTTCCTCTGGTTCCTACTGATCAGAGGTAGGCAATAGCTGCCGAGCAAGGTTTCCACTTGAAAGTATGCTTTTAAATACTTGACCATAACAGGATCCCTTAACTTACACTTACCCAGACCTAATAATTTTAGAAATATTTTACACACTTGTTTGCTTGATTGCAAGTTTTTCCAACTGTACTGTTATCTCCACTGCCTGCCCTCTACTTATAGTGCTCCCCTCACCTTTCTAGGCACCCCTTCTTTTCCCTACCTAAGAAACTTTTCCATCTTCAATGCACTAACATTGGAGCAGCTGTATAAGCACAACATATTTAATTTGGGAACAGTGTGTGGGAAGGAATGCTTTGTTAGTTTCCAAAGTAATGCAAAGCCTAATTTAGAAAGTAATTTAACCATTTTTTTTTCTTTTGGTTCTGGAAGTTACAGAGATTATGGATTGCACTGCAGAGGCAGCCTGCCTGATGATGCTAGCACTTTGCAGCACTGGCTTTTTCTGCAGCAGTTTCATTTTTATTCCCATTCAGGGACACCATGGGTCAGTTCAATAGAAGCACTTACTCCCTGTAGGACGGGGTATGTGTCTTTTCCAGCTTCTCTGTATTGCCAGGGCCTGGCAAGGGCAAGCAAGTGGTAAGTGCTTTTAAATGTTAGATTGCATTACATTGTCTGTCTTCCCTTGCTACCTACCTTAGTCTTAAACTTTGTCCACTAGGCTCTTGGATTAGGAAGTAACAGCTGCCAAGTATTGAACAGGGCAGGGACAGGCAGGATCAGATCATACACTGCTACCTCCCTTGGCTCCAGGAGAAAGTTAAGGGGCCAGGATTTCAGAGTATCGTATCCTACGAGGTCTAATTGTTAGTCTTTTCCTCTCAGGGACACACATAACTAGGATATGAAAAATAATGAGATCATGATCGATGTTCATGATAGATGCAGGGACCATGAAATGTGTAAATTGGGAGAATACATCATTGCCACCACCACACTGGCAGCACTTGGGGCTGGAACTAAGACAGGCTCTTGTTAAGCAGCACGGCCCCAGAGCCCTCTGTGGGCTCCAGGCAAAGCAGCCTCCCATCAATTGCTGGGGTGCCTCTTAACTGTCACGGAGTGTTCTGGTACCTTAAAACACACGCTCAGCCACAATTCCCCAAGGCCCAAAAGTCCAGAAAGAGGATTTAAACTTGTCCACCCACGGGTTGAGATATACATAGACTATGTAATAGGAAATAGTCCATTTGGAGAAAAAGACAACAAGATCTCCAAGAGAAAATCACAATGAATTCCCATACCGTGATGGAAGGCTCACACGGCACAGAGCACCTGATTCTAGGCCTAATAATGTGAGGCTGAGTCTCACAACCCCCAATCCTTAGAGTTCCAGTATGTTCTGGAAGTGAGGGGGCTATCTTACTTAGAAAACAACAATACAAAAACACCTGTGCCACTAGAGGTACACGCACAATCATTCTGGAGTAGGTGTCTCCTCTGAATACCCGGAAGACCTGGTCCTGCTGTTCAGGGAACGTAATGACCTTGGAGGTCAGCAGTCTGGGGGAGGTGGGCAGCAGGCAGGCCGTAGAGTAAGTAGCAAGGGCAGCCCACCCAGAAGACAGAGAAAGGGAGACGATACATGAAAGACGTGACTGCACAGCCAAGTCGTGGCAGAAGGAGCCACTTTTGCTGTACAGCATATTTTAAATTTTATTCAAGGTTAGCTTTCGCCAGATCTTGAAATCTTCAGAGCTCAGCCTGTGGGTAAGTTCATCTCCAAATATTTTCATTAACATTTACAAGCGGGATGCCCAAGACGTACAGAGAAACAACAAGAAAGGAACACAGACGCAGAGAAAACCAGGATGACAAAATGATACACACAAAGAGCTACTGGGAGAGCCCGAGGAAAGCCATTTCCAGGCGCCGAGGAACACAGAAAAGAATTCAGAAAAGCCTGTTAATACGATGTTCTGTAGGATGCTAAGTGGGTCTCCCAGGATGGAGATCAGGCTATCTTGGATTAAGCCTCCCTGGATTAGGAACCGAAGAGAAACCACAGAGGGGCGTTGCTTTGTTTGTCCCTGGCTTTGGCTCCTGGTAACCTGTGCGCCGGGGTTCTGACACACTGCCCGAGCTCCCCCTGCTGGCAGCTCTGCAGAACCTCACCGTCTGGGTCCAAAGTGGAATCGAGTTACATAATTCTTCTAGCGCTTTGCCCATACTCTGCCTTTAGTTTTTTTTTTTAATTTTAGTTTTTATTTCAAAAGTACTCGGCTTCTTAGAAGCCTGCAGTCTAATGCCAGGGCTTGAATGCCCTGACCGCCAAGGTCCTAAGGCCCAGCGAGGCAGTCCTTAGAGATAACACGCTAACCAGGAGTGCCTATGAGAAGCTGGCTGAACAAACGTTTATTGAACACATGCCACAAACACAGTGCTGCAGAGAGGCCCAAAGGGATCTCATTTGGTCTTTAGTCTTCTTGCCTCAAAACTGACACTAGAATTAAACTGACCATCTTGGGTGAGGATGAGGGCACTCCCCTCTTGAGCTCCGACCAAGCCCAGCAGTCTTTCAAAATAAGTCTTGAGAAGAGGTTAGCTCAGGGCCACAGTCACCTTGTGCCTCTCTTCCCTTTCCTTCTCTGCCTCCCCCTTCATCTTCACTTTCCTGTCTGCTTGGAGAAGAGGAATTACAATATGAAAAGCCCCTGGGGCAGGAAGGAGAGAAACACAAGTCTCCCCAAAGGCCAAGCCTATTTTACTACTAAGAATAGCCTTTATTTCTGGGAAAAAGAACAGGTGTCTCCCTCCCTCCCTTCCCCTTCTCTCTCAGCTGAAGGTTGATTATAAAGGGGGCAGTGAGCCCTGTCTTTCCCAAAGTGATTGAGAGCTGAGTCACAAAGAGAGGGGTATGTAGGAGGAAAAGGACATTCAGAGGACCAGGACGGGAGGGAGAAGGGAAGAAGGGAATGGAGTGGGAACAAGAAGAGCAGGATGCAAGAGTCTGCAGCCCTAAGCAGACTGATTGTCAGGGGTGGTGGGACCCTCTGAGAGTGACCCTGAGGTCAGCAGTGGGCCAGGCTAGGGCTTGAGGACTCCCCATTTTTGGCTGAATATGGGTATCACCTTAAGGGAAGGGGGAAGATTTTCAGACCTCTTAGGGTATGGCTCACAAAAAGGAATCTTCATTGCCACCCACCAGCTTCTTAGAGGTTAGAGATCCAAACTATCTTTCAAAAACTTAAGTTTGCCTTCATAAAAGTGCTACACTTTTCTCACAGCTGAAAAGTATAAATGTTGCTAAAACATTAGGTCAAAGGCATAGGGTGAAAGCAGCAGAAAGGATTCCCTTTTTCTGTTAATGATGAATTAAGTAAATTTTACAGTTAACTGTATTGCAGAAAGCAGCTTTCTCTGGGAAGTAGAGTCACGTATGCTTTGGTTTCCTGATTCTGTGCTGTCTCTTGCTACTGTTTCTTTCTCTTGTTTGTCTTCCCCCTCCGGCTCCACCCTATTCTGCTCCTCACCGCCTCAGCCTTTTGCTCACCCTGTCTTGGGGCTCTCTCCACTCTGGCTTTTTGCCCCACTTGCCTTTTCTGTCATTCCTGGATTTGCTTCCCTGGTCAAGGTGCTGTCAAGTAAGGAAGGGGAAGAAAGGGTTGGCCTGTCTTGTTGGGGTCCCCAAATGCCTGATGCCCAGCAGATTTCTAGCAGTGCTGACAGAACCTGAGGAGAGAAAGACCTCAGGGTCTTTCTTTACTCAAAATTCAGTCTGCAAACCCTCCTCTAAAAAAAATTACTAGGTGGCTGATAATCTGTCCATTGTATTGTCTCCTATCTCGAATAGCCCTTGTCCACTTCTACCACAGGGAAGTATTTCAGTGACTCATGAGTCAACAGGCACAGAAGGACCTTCGCAGGCACTGCATAAACACACATAATAGCTATTTATCACAAATGAAAGTGGCCCATAAATAACTGAGACTGGCCCAGTTCTGCTTCTGTTAAATAGAAGGAAAAAAACCCACAAACATCACAAAATAAAAAAAAGAGGAATTCTTTTCAGAAGATGTCATTTCTTTGTGTTGCTATTGCTGACTAAACTGTAGCAATTTCTAAAATGCTCCTGGGGAATAAGCAATTTTAGAGGAAACCTGCTCAGCTGCCCCTGCCATGAGCCCAGGCTGCCTATGACCAGCAGAGGGCAGACTTCAGTTGTAAATGAGAGACCGTAGCCCTGAAAAGTGGGCAAGTGGCAAGAGGATTCCAAGGTTGTAGGTAAACTGTTTATTCTGTGCTGCAAATACCCCTATGTGTAACCCCAGAGAGCACAGTCCATGTTTCTAGATAGGATACAAGAGACTAGAATAGATTTCAAGGAACTAGCTCCTTGAAATAAATATTGCTTTGTAAGATTAAAACCCGGGCAGAAAAGGCTGGTTCTGCACACCTCCCTTTGGGTGCTGTAAGGTGCTAGTTAAAGTGCAGCCACTGCAGTGACTTGTCCCTGTCCCAGGCCTGACAGTCACTCAAAGCCGCATATTGTTTGGAGTGGGGGTGTTGAGCTTTGTATCTAACTTGGAAATGCAGGTGCTGAGTCATGGACTTGGTGTTGATCATTCTCTTTTGTTTAGTGAATATACAGAAATCTCCCAGGGAAACAGAGAGATAGAAATGAAGACTATTGGAAATGTTTCCTTTTTTTTTTTTTTTTTTTTTTTTGTGAGGCAGTCTTGCTCTGTTGCTTCAGCTAGAGTGCAGTGGTGTCATCAGAGCTCACTGAAACCTTAAACTCCTGGGCTCAAGCGATCTTTCTGCCTCAGCCTCCTGAGTAGCTGGGACTATACATGTATGCCACCAAGCCTGGATAATTTTTTCTATTTTCAGTAGAGATAAGGTCTCGCTCTTGCTCAGGCTGCTCTAGAGCCCTAGACCTCAATGGATCTTCCTGCCTTGGCTTCCCAGAAGGATGATAGGTGCAAACCACCACACCTGGCCTGGAAATGTTTCCTTAAGAATTGGGCCAGGCTAGCAATTTGAGTGCAGATATATCCCCCAAAAGATCTGAAAGCACATATTCCACATAAAAACCTGTACATGAATGCTCACAGCAGCATTATTTGTCATAGCCAAAAAGGGGAAACAATTGCTGAGTGATGAATGACTAAGCAAAATGTAGTATATTCAGTCATAAAAATGAAGTACTGATATATTACAACATGGATGAACCTCAAAAACTTCATGTTAGTTGAAAGGAGCCAGTCAGAAGAGATCTATATTGTATGATTTCATTTATAGGAAATGTTCAGAGTTAGGCAAATCCATAGAAATAGAAAATTGATTGCTGGGGGTAGGGAGAAGGGGTAATGGGAAATAAGAATGAGATTTCTTTTTGTGGTGATGAAATGTTCTGAAATTAGATAGTGATGGTGGTTGCACAACTCAGTGACTATGGCAAACCCCCCCAAACTGTATACTTTAGAGGGATGAATTTTAAGTATGTGAATTTTGTCTCAATAAATCTGTTATTGGAAAAAAAAAAGATTTAGATCAGGATAGACATAGAGGGAAACTCAGAGCAGGAATCAAGGCAAATATAAAAGGAATTATTTGACTTCTGAGAGAGTTAACCCTCCCACCCAAAATATTTTTTTTGGATGCAAAGGAAGTAAATTTAGTGCACGCTAGAGACAGAGGTACACAAATTCAGTGTAGAAAGCAAGAAGAGTTATCCACAAAGCTGAAATGACCCTGCACCGTCTCCAACTGAGCCACTTGTAGAGACTTTACACCTCTCTGATGATGCTAGCTTTGGGGATATGGGTGCTCTTTCAGTCAAGGCAAGAGGGCTGCATTTGGGTTGTTGTCATGGTGACCCCCTGTGCAGCAAGAAATTAGAGAGAATCACACTTTTCCAGCCACAGAACAAGAAAGACTTCCCACGCTCTTGGGAAGTGACAGGGAAAGAAGGTGATAATAGTTAAGTCACCAGCTCAGCTGCCAGGGGACTTCACGGTCACACTTGAGTTCCAGACATATTGTCAATAACACCCACGAGAGGACCGAAGCCTGTGCTCTGTTCCTTCAGTAACACCCACTCCCACAGCACCTTGCAGAGACTGAGCCTATGAAAACCCTCAGTAAATATTTAGAAAAGGTGGAGTGAAGAAATAGACTGGAAAGGCCAGCCTGGTGAAGCCCCAGGATGACTGAAGGCAGGGGAGGTGCAGTTGCGTGCAGCACATCAGAAAGGAAGTGCCCCTCAGTGAGAAAGACAAGGACAGACGACTCTATTTGCCTGCTCTTTATAAGAACCATCCAGTCATCCACCCCGGACCTGCCTTCTTGGGGTTAAGCAGGGCAACATCTCAGTGTGGCTGCACCCTGCATATCTCTTACACTAATTACCTTCATCCACTTCCTGGACAGAAACTGTAATAGGTCAATATCATTGTGCACTATTGAGTCAAAATTTGTTTTGCTGCTAAGATGCACTGTGAAGAAACTGTACATAAGAGTATGCCTTTTAAAATTTGTGTTTACTGATTAAAAAAAAAAAAAAGAACCAAAATGTTTCTGTTCTGTAATTGTTCATGGTGACCAAGGACAGCAATGATGATGGAGTATGATAAAATGTTTTCCAGTCCTGTGTTTTGTTCCAAGTCTGGTCCTCTGGGTGAATGTTACGCATTTTGGGGATCTGGGGAATATATATATGTCTTACAAAACTTCCTTAATTATAGATTCAGCCAAGAGATTGGAGCTCGGTAACTAATTATGTAGCTAGAGCTCCATATGGGCATTGGACTTGAAGCTCTTAACACTTAACAGTTACAAAGCAAATAAGGAGTTAAAAAGAACTGGCCAAATGCCAACTGTTTTAGGTCAATTATTTGAGTTCAGTCGTGGAAAGGACCAGATTTGGGAGTTGGACAGATCTGGACTTAAAGCCTAGCCACTTTTTCAGTTATTCCTTCGGTAAATGTGTATTGATCACCTACCAGGCACTGGGGTAGGCATTGACAATAAAAGCACAAATGAGGAAGACAATCTGTATCCTCAGGGAGCTTATAGTCCCACAGCTACACTAAATACCTATTATGTTTAAAAGTAAATCTCTCTACATCTAGATCTATAAAATGGGAAAAAATAACCTAACATGAAAGTTGTTTTAAGGATAAAATTGAATAGCATAAATAAAGCCCTGGGATATTGCATTGAAAGAGTCTTGCTTCCCTTCCCCCTACATCCAACCCTTTTGGCATCATTTTTATCATTTTATCCCACATACTACAACTTACAAGTCAACATTCCTAGCTTAAAGGAAGACCAAAAGGGCCAGAAGTTTGAGATGGAAACCCACAGCGGTTCTGGTAGGAAACTGTGTGTTGGAGTTGAGAATCTGGGGGTTGGCATCTGAGAATCTGGAGTTGAGAATCTGGGGGTTGGCAGAGAGATCCAAATTAGAAACCAACTCTCCACTTGCTTGTTTGGAGCCTCAGTTTCTTCCTCTGTGAAATAGGGCTACTAATCCTAGCCTCCTGGAGTTGTGGGGAGGTTTAGTGAGATACGTTAAACTAAGTGCAACACCCTTAGTTCAGTGCCTGGCACATACAGGGCTTGGCAAAGGTTACTATTATTATTTGTCTTACTCTTAGGATATTAACGGTTAGGGTTGGCTCTGGTCTTGAGTAGCATCATGGCCAGGTCCTCATTTCGCAGATGAGGAAACTGAGGTCCAAAGAGGTTTGATCAAGTCATAGAGGTATTCGGTGGCTCTGGGATCTCTGATTCCTGCCCTTGTGTTCTTTGTCCCTACTTCGCATTAAGGGGGTGAATTTGACTAGAATATTGGTTTCAAGGAAGATTATGCCCACACATGTAGGGTGTGGTGAGAAGCCATCTGCCCTCCCTGAGCTTCATCTTCTTCACGTACACTGGTGGAGTTGGCCACATGAGTCTCCTAAAGGTTCTAAGACATGATTTCTCTCTGAAGGGAAGTCAGGCAACCAGGGACACAGGTAACCATGAAGAAGTTGGCCCCTGCTAAGTCCAAGCTCCTGGTCTATTTCAAAGATTAGGTACAAACAGAAGTACATCCTCCTTCATGCCCTCCCCTCCAAGGCAACCATGCCTGACCTAAGAGGCGGCTGCTCCTTCAATAGTGATTTTCAAACTGCAGATCGTGACCAATTAGTGAGTCTTGAAATATATTTAGTGGGTCAGCATTTTAAAAAATGAAATAGGATAGAATTAAAAGTATTAAAGTACATCCCAAGTAGTAATAATAATTATGAAACCGTTGTTACATATGTCATATGTGTGGGCTGATTTATGTACGGTGATGTCACAATTTAAAAAATATTTTACTGTAGGCAGCGGTCCAGAAAGATGGAAAGCTACTGCTGTAAGACACGCTATATGCTGCCTCCAATTTTTAGAAAAGTTCTCACATTTTAATTACGTACTATCTATTCATTCACTCAACAAATGTGTATGGAGTGTCTACTACATGCCAGGCACTGCTCGAGGCATTGGAAATACAGCAGTGAACAAAATAAACACAAATTCCCTTCGGGTAAGGCAAACACAAGTGATACATAAGTAAGGCACAAAATCAGGAAACACAGACGGAGAAAGGCAAAAAGGAAAGAAGGAGGGAGGAAGGGAGGAATTTAGCACATTCATAAGCATACAACCCGCAGCAAACGCAGTTACAAGTTTGGTTTGTGTCCCCACAGACTTCTCTGCATACGCACATGCCATTTATCCTGCAGTTAGAGGCCTGCAAGGTAACAAGTAGCGCGTAAATGTGCATAATGGCCCATGACCAAAATACAGCCCTCCGAAGCGTGAAAGGAGGGATTCTGCTTTGCTCTCAGCTGTTTCCCTCCCCCTCCTCCTTGAGCGCATCCCCACCTCTTCTGTAGTAACCGCCAGGTCCTCAGCCTTGGAGACAGAGACTTCCGTCTCCTGGGAAACGGGCAGAGCCCCGGCTGAGCTTGCTCACCGGGAAGTTCTGCGTCGGGGTTCTGTTGAGTTCTGACTTTGAATAGCCTTAATGACTTAATCAACCATTTTATGGAAGTCTAGAAAAAAATTGAGGTGGAGCGAGGTTGTGACTTGTTCAACTGCCCACGTTAATGGGAAGTAGAAGTGAGTCTGGGCGCCTGGTGCTTCACTGTTTGAGGTTTTGGGTTGGCCTCTCGATCTGTTATGTGTTTCAGATTCCTTTATTTTGTGACAATATAGTAAACACATTTTTTTCTCAAATTCTCAGGCTGTTATAGTTGTCTTAAGTTATTTTCTAAGAAGTTAAAACTGGTTAGACATATCCTGGCTTAAGAGAACGTTAACATAGTAAATCTCCGTGGATTTTGTGACTGCCATGTTAAAAGTCTCAAAAACAAATGTAGTCACAAGTTGCACTCGGGTCCAGCAGACAAGAAGATAGAATTGGAACCTTTCCAGAGTCAGTGTTTACACTTAGATGCCCCAGGCTTTCTCATTTACTTTAACAAGCTGTTTCACCAGGAACCTTTACTTTTAAAAGCACTTAAAAAAAAAATAAAAAGAGAAGACAGTTTTTAGGAGAGAGCAAGGAACTTAAAATCAAGAGGTTTGCACTCTAGTCCCAGTTCTGTTGGGTGTCCTTAGACTAGTCACTTCCCCTCTCTGTGTCTAAGTTTCCTCATGTGTACCATGTGTGGGAGGGACTAGACCAGAGGTTTCCCAACTGTGATTGGGGGGACCTCAGGATTTCCAGGACAATATCCCTGGGCTACTTTTGGAGATGAAAAGTGAAGGCTCAGAGGCTGGGGCTCCAGAACCACACTGCCCCCTCGCCTCCCTCCACCCTGCTCAAAGCAGCTCCCCTTGTACTTGTTTTGCAGCAGGAGAGGTTGCATAAGATTTTATTTTAAAAAATGTTCTGCTGTTTTTTAGCATTTTAAAAACCACCAGAACAGTTAGATGATTTGAAAGATCCTTTCTAGTTCTAACATTCTACAGTTTCCAAGTTCAAAGACCAGTCCCTGATTTATCCTTTCAGCTGTCTCTTTGCTCTATGGACATGCCCACTGCTCACCTCTGAATTACAAATGTTCTCATTGCTGTTCCCAGCTGACTGCTAACTATGTATTATACTGGCCATAAAGATCCTGGAAATGAGCTTGTCTGGTAGTCTTGTCCTAATAATGTTGCAACCTGCAGGGAAGAACATGTGTAGCAGTGCTTATTTGCTGACCAGGGAGTTGATTTTTGTTTTTAGCTTGCAGGAATTAGTTCCAACCACTTTGGAAAAACATTTCCAGAATCATCCCTAGCCCTGGCCAGCACAGCAGCATCCTCTTTCGTATGCTGCTGGTTTGTCTAGAGAAAGGCATTCTGCAACGCCATTCCTGACTGCTCTCCCCGCGGTAAGCAGCTCTTCAGATTGGCTCCCACACCCTCTCGGGCGCATTTTGTTTTGCTGGCTGTCTGTCTAGATGTGTGCTCCCAAAGTAGCCTCTGAAAGTGAGTGATCTTTGGCTGCCGCTGCAGTCCAGCCCTAACTAGAGCACCACAGTCATTTCTGGTGCTGATTTATTTCACACACAAGACTGCTTTGCACAGAGTGCAGCAAAAGCAATTTTCCTTTACAAAGAAAAAAAAAGTGATTTGAACTTTCATCTAAAAGTCACTAGTGCTAAAAGTAGACAAAGACAAATCAGCATTTTCTACTTGCTGTGGGTAGGGAAGGTTCACAAATTGCTGCTCGAAATGTAAACAGGGGAAAGTGAGCACTGACCACACTATGTTCTTTACCTCATTTAATCCTTGAAATGATCCTCCTGGGTAGGTACTCTCATCCCTTTTTGACTGAGGAAGAAACAGGCTGGAGGAGGCAGAAGAACTTGTCTAGACATACATTAGGAAGTGGCAGATGTAGGAATTGAACTTGTTCTATCTGGCACCAAATGCCCTGTTCTCACTACACCATGGTGCCTTCTTGATGAGCATGCTGACTCATTTGGGGAGTTATGTAAGCTTGTAAATCACATCGAGATTTCCAGATAATGTGACTGCATAAAGAGGAACAAAGTGTTGCCCTGAGCAGCTTTGGTGCAGTGGCAGAAGCACCACGTGAGGCTCTGTGCTGCTG
Organism: Perodicticus potto; assembly: GCA_963574655.1. Taxonomy (NCBI): domain Eukaryota; kingdom Metazoa; phylum Chordata; class Mammalia; order Primates; family Lorisidae; genus Perodicticus; species Perodicticus potto. Next base: position 15,209 of record CAUYRH010057466.1, read on the forward strand.
GGAAGGACTCAGCAACACTGTTAAAAAGTGGGGGGCTGCACCAGGGGGCTCTGGACCACAGGTGACCCCTTGTTTGTCCTTTCCTCTCTCAATTTGCTCTGTAAATAAACAGGGTTTTAATTATAAATGTGTGAATAAAGCTATCTACCCATTTAATTCACAGGCAGTTACTGAAAGCCCAATCCAAACTTTGGCCCCCTGTTTGCCAAAGGTGCCCAGGGTCAGATGGTTCAGCGCCACTCAAGACGGACTTCTCTGTCAAGGGAAATGAGCAGGGGTGGTCTTTAGAATCCTGAACATGCCAGTTTTTATTGACTAGGGTTGTGTTGTGATCAGTTTTAGAAAGTTATCCCTGGCCTCTGTTTAGGGATAGAGGAAGAAGGGAGGCAATGCCCTATTGGACAGTGGTGCTGTGAGTGCCCCACCCATGTCGCCTCGGGATGCACTGCTCCACACCAAAGGCCTGGGGGCCTCTGTGCTCTGCTATGGCAGCACACTCAGCCCATACATGGTGTAGGCCAGAAGTTCAGGTCCCTGGAACCAGCCCTCAAGCAATGATGGTGGAGAGTTGATGGGTAAATACCCCAGCTTCCTTGCCTGTTGTTTGGGATGACTCTGAGCCATATTCTGTACCATTCCCCAGGGTTTCTGGGTGGGATGGAGTTCTGCAGGGCTCAGTAGCACACTCTTTATTGTCTTCTTTCATTTCTCTGTCTTGCTCCCTGACTCAGCACCCAGGATTTCCAGAGATCACCTGTCAAATGAACTATTTATAGTATGATTCTGGTCTCAGACTCTGTTTCTGGAATAGCCCAAATCAAAACAATTCAATACCTCAGCAAGAGGTAGATAATGAATGGAGGACAAAGGGAGCAGAAGTGGGAATGTAGAGGGAGGTGGATGTGAGGAATATTCACTCTGTGATGTAGGGCTTCAAAATAAGAAACTCCTACAACTCAGTAGTAAAAACCCTAGTAACCCAATTCATAAATTGGCCAAGGACCTGAATAGCCATGTCTCTAAAGAAGACATACAAATGACCGACAGATATATGACAAAATGCCCAACATCACTAATCATCAGAGAAATGTGAATCAAAACCACAATGACATACCACCTTACACCTGTCAGGATGGCTATTATCAAAAAAACGAAAGACAACAAGTGTTGGGAGGAATGTGAAGGAAATTGAAACCCTTGTATATTGTTGGTAGGAATGCAAAATGGGGCAGCTGCTATGGAAAACAGTAATGAAATTCTACAAAAAGTTAAACATAGAACTATCATATGATTTAGCAACCTCGTTTCTGGGTATGTACCTAACAGAATTGAAATCAAGATGTCAAAATGCTATCAGTATTCCTATGTTCACTACAGCACTATTTACAACAGCCAAGATGTGAAAACAGCTTAAATGTCCATAATGGATAACTGAGTAAAAAGAAAATGTGGTGTAAACACACAACAGAATACTATTCAGCCTTTAAAAAGTAGGAAATTTTGCAATATACAACAACATGGATAAAGCCTGAGGACTTTATGCTAAGTGAAATAAGGAGGTCATAGAAAGGCAAGATTTGCATGATCACACTCACAAAAGGTATCTAAAAATAGTCAAGTTCACAGAATCATATGATGGTGGTTGCCAGGACTGGGGAAATGGGAAAATGGGAAATAACTAACAGTGAGCTTAAGTTTAACTCAAGCAAGATGAATAAACTCCAAAGATCTGCTATGTGACATTGTACCTATAATCAACGTGTAATAATGTATTGCATGCTTAAAATTTTGTTCAAAGATAGATCTCATGTTAAATGTTTTTACCATGATTAAAAAAAAAAAAAAACTTCATTAAATGCAGTGGTAAGAGAGAAAGGAGAGAAAGAGAAGGCCCTACTAGGACTTGGGGTCTCTGGCTTAGCTCCTGAGTGGATGCTGATGCCTTAAACTGAAGTAAGGAATACATGTGGTGGGTAAGAAAGTAAACCCAATTTCAGATACATAGGAGAAAGAGACATGCAGCTCTGTGATGTCATTTGCAAAAGTGAAAGTGCTCTTTTGCCAAAATCATGTTCCCAAACGTCTTACCATAGTGCTTCAAATTCTGTATTACTCATTCCTTTGGCTTGCTTTTCCCAGAATCCTATTTTTAAAATGTTTTAAAAGGCTCCTGAAATTATTGATACTTTTGTTATATGAGACCAAATAACATAGCATAGTGATAATAGCATTGCGGTTATGCAGCAAAATATGCCCCTCTTTAATGGTTAGAAATATATACAAAAGTATTTAATGGATAAATAAAATACTTTCACGGACTGTTTTTAAATAATGCAGGAACAGAAAAATAAAATGTATTTGTAGGGGGAGAAATAAAATGACACTGGCAAAATATTTAAAATTGTAAAAAGCTAGGGACTAAATACATGGGACCCATTGTTCTATTTCCTCTACTTTCGTGTGTGGGAAATTTCCATAAGAAGAAAAAAGATAGAATTTACCCTGCTATTTTAAAAATGCTCTTGGGAGGATAGCTTATCCAATTGTCTTTAACACCTGTGAAAGAACAACCACAAAAGGGTTTTAAAACTTTGGTTGGGTCGTATATATTTAGAATATTCAGAAGAAAAGGGGCTGGTTCTTTCAAAAAATAGACTTGTTAGGAGCTGGATTTTAAAAGTGAGAATAAATCAGGATTCAGATGTAGGATAACATGCATCTTACCAACCATTTGATCCTTTCCACCATTCTCCAGAACAGAAGGAAGCATCCAATGACTCCCTATAGGGCAGGGCCTCCCTTGACAATTCTACCTTAGGTGTTTGTTTTTTGGTCTTTGTTTTTGTTATTGTTGTTTTGTTTTGTTTCACATCCATGCTCTGCTCTAGAAGTCTGCCTAGGAATCCATTTCATAGATGAAGAAACTGATGCTGGAGAGGGCAGATTTTTTGCTTAAAGACCATAGGGTGCTAAACTGTAGGGCTGCTGGGAGAAGGGCTTGGGTTTGAAGCCCCTGTGTTTGACTCCAAAGTCTGGGGTCTGCCTTCAGTCTGGTTTGCTATGGTTGGTTCTAGGTCAGCTCATCATTCCAAGAGCAGTCACTCACAAACCAGCTCCTGCTGAATTGATTTTCTGGGAATTAGCCTGCTTCTGCTCAGGACAAGGCTGAATCAAGAGAAATGAAGAGCATGCTTCATTGGGCAGGGTCAGTAGGGTGGTGCTAGCCCACAGACCAAGCAAGAACTGTCCAGAAAGCAATCAGCCTGTTCACTCCAAAGCCTCCAGGGGTTGACAGGAGTTGCTGGGAGGGCTAGAGGTAGAAACAGCATCTTGAAGAGCCACCTGGGTGAAAAGCAAAGATAAAGCGAACTGTAAAAAATCAAATCCAAAGAATTTTTTTTGAGACATAGTCTCACTTTTGGCCTTGGTAGAGTGCCGCAGAGTCACAGCTCGCAGCAACCTCAAACTCTTAGCTCAAGTGATCCTCTTACCTCAGCCTCCCAACTAGCTGGGACTACAGGTGCCTGCCACCATGCCTGGCTATTTATTTTTTAGAGACAGGGTCTCACTCTTGCTCAGGATGGTCTCAAACTCCTGAGCTCAGGCAATCCACTTGCCTCAGCCTCCCAGAGTGCTAGGATTGCAGATGTGAGCCACTGCACCTGGCCTAAATCTAAAATGATTTAAAAAGTAGTATTTTCTTATCCAGGTACTTATTTACACATTCATTTTTTTAACCAGCCTTAAAGTAAAGTAAGGAGATAGTCAAGTAAATTATAATTATTTCCTCTTGTTGGAATATGTGTCCATAATTTTATAGATATTATCTACAATAAATATTATGCTTACTTTAAACATATAAGTTAAAAAGCAGAATATAGTATATATGTATATAGAAAGATAGATAGCAGGATTACAATTTTCTAAGATGCCCTCTTTTTTTTTTTTTTTTTTTTTTTGAGACAGAGTCTCACTATGTCATCTTGGGTAGAGAGTGCTGTGGCATCACAGCTCACAGCAACCTCAAACCCTTGGGCTTAAGTGATTCTCTTCCCTCAGCCTCCCAAGTAGCTGGGACTACAGGTGCCCGCCACAACACCCAGCTATTTTTTGGTTGTAGTTGTCATTGTTTGGCAGGCACAGGCTGGGCTCGAACCCACCAGCTCCAGGGTATGTGGCTGGCGCCCTAGCCACTTGAGCTACAGGCACCAAGCCAAGGTGCCATCTATTTAGAAGGAACACTGTAAGAAAAAAAGTCAGGATTTTATGTGATTGTCTTCGGGCTGTGAAAATATGCTTTTTGTTATATTTTAATTTGTCATTCTTTCAAAATTTTTTCTATAATGAGGCATAGTTTGGGAATTGAAAAAATGTTTTATAAAAGCCCAAAGAGCTTCATTTTACTTTTTATCTACATTTTAATCTATGGTGATGAGGAGGCTTTTAGGAATAAAAAAGATACTTCTGGGCTGGGCTCCGTGGCTCCACCTATAATCCCAGACAGGCAGAGGTAGAAGGATCATTTAGAGCCCAGGAGTTGGAGGGTGCAATGAGCTGTGATGAAACTATGGCACTCCAGTCAGGGTGGCAGAGTGAGACTCTGCCACAAGAAAAGGGAAGGAGGGGGAAGGAAAGGCAAGAAAAGGAAAGGAAAAAGAAAAGATAAGTATAAAGAAAAGAAAAGATACTTCTCATTTCATGTGGAGAACTTAAATATAATTTGGTAGAAAATCTGAGCAAGTGATAGCAGGTTATATCTTAGCTGCCCTCAGCTATATACACATGAAAGAAACCTCCTTACTGGGTTTCCATTACTCTTTGCTTGGTCAAGGTGATAAAATACTGAGGTCTGTTCACCTGAAGATCATACCACTGACAGCAGAATACAGACCTCTAACAATAGGTTTCTCTCTAGACCTCAGGAGGTTTAAATCCATATGCCAATATTTTTAATTAGCCATCTCCTTGGGATATTTAAGTCACAAGCATAGATTCTGTAAATGCTAGTCTTTCAGGAGCCAGATTTGTGTTACATTTTAGAAAGCTAGAGTCAATCCAAGCAAAAACTTCAACTGTGTTTTTTACCTGGGTAGAAAACGTCTTTCCAAGATGGTTAGAACAAAAGCTATACTACACCCACTATAATATCTACAGAGTTCCAAGGCAGGGGATAGTGGTCTCTTCTAGCTGACTATGACATTACAATATTGGTTATTCAGAAATGTGAAATTTAGTAGCTTTCTTGAAGAGGCTTTAACCCAAATTGAAGAAAAGAAATACAAAAAGTTTCACTGCAACCCAACCAATGTTAGGATCTGCCATGTCCCCTGAGTCCTGGGCCAGGTTCTTTAGGTTACATAGGGAGTAAGAAACAGAACTTGCTCTTAAAGGACAGGGAGAGAAAAACAAGTACAAAATTGCCTGTACTACCAAGTCAAATAAAAAGGAAGAAGAAAATCACCTCTACTTGGGGGCGTTATGGAGAGGTTTCCAGAGGATATGGTCTTTGAAGCAGACCTTTGATGGTCATTAGATTTCAGTCAGCCACGGATAAGAGAGAAGATGACATTGATGGAGAGAAGAATATTATCAAGCAAAAGAAGAGCTATAAAAAAAAAGACAGTATTTTTTGTTCCAAATTTTTTTTTTAATTGTTGGGGATTCATTGAGGGTACAAGAAACCAGGTTACACTGATTGCATTTGTTAGGTACAGTCCCTCTTACAATCGTGTTTTGCCCCCAAAAGGTGTGGCACACACCAAGACCCCACCCCCCTCACTCCTTCCCTCTCTCTGCTCTTCCTTTCCCCACCCCTCCCTCAGTCTTTCTCTCTCTGCCCTCCCCTTCCCTCACCCCCACCATGTCAATAATTGTCATTAATTGTCCTCACATCAAAATTGAGTACATGGGATTCATGCTTCTCCATTCTTGTGATGCTTTACTAATAATAATGTATTCTACTTCCATCCAGGTTAATACAAAGGCTGTAAAGTCTCCATTTTTTTTTTAATGGCTGAATAGTATTCCATAGTGGACATATACCACAGCTTGTTAATCCATTCCTGGGTTGGTGGGCACTTAGGCTGTTTCCACATTTTGGTGATTGTTGAGCTGCAATAAACAGTCTAGTGCAAATGTCCTTACTATCAGAGTTCATTCTAATATGTTACAGCAGGCTCAGG
>CAUYRH010057467.1:0-10394 GCA_963574655.1 Perodicticus potto
TCCATGTAAACATGAAAGAGGTAAAGTCTCCATCTTTCTTTAAGGCTGCGTAATATTCCATAGTATACATGTACCACAATTTATTAATCCATTCGTGAATCAATGGGCACTTAGGTTTCTTCCATGACTTAGTAATTATGAATTGGGCTGCAATGAACATTCTGGTACAGATGTCTTTGTTATAATGTGATTTTTGGTCTTCTGGGTATATACCAAGTAAAGGAATTATAGGGAAGAATGGCAGGTCTATTTTTAGTTCTCTAAGTACTCTCCAAACATCCTTCCAAAAGGAAGCTAATTTAAAGGTTTCATATGAAGGCTATAACCCATCTATAGCACAAGAATATGGGAAGGGAGGGGTGGGGAGAGGGTAGTTGGTGGGGCCACACCTATGGTACATCTTAGAAGGGTACAGGAGAAACTTACTAAGTGCAGAATACAAATATCTTCATATAATAACTAAGAAAATGCCATGAAGGGTATGTTAAATAGTTTGATGAAAACATTTCAGATTGTATATGAAGCCAGCACATTGTACCCCTTGATTGCACTAATGTACACAGCTATGATTTAATAATAAAAAAAGATAATTTTTTATTTCTCCCTGACTGAGTCCTTTTATTTTCAAACAAGTATAGTGATGAAAGGTGCTATTTATTATACTTTCCCAAATCTCAACAGTAGGAAACCTAAGGAGGAAGAGGACCTTTACCAGGAACCAAATGGGCTGGCATTTTGACCTTGAACTTACAGCTGTTAGGACATCAAGAGTATATTTCAGTTGTTTACATTACCCAGACTGTGGCCCAGCAGCCCAAACTAAGACTTGTCTCCTGGGCTCAGTGAAACGTGAGCAGAGAAACACTATCTGTTCTCATCTTACTTCTTTTTTTTTCAGGACTACCTCTGGCAATGGCTATTAGTATTGTTATTCTTAAAATTTACTCCATGAGCTATCAAAATAATCACCACTTACAGGGTCTTTATGTATGTGGAGAATCACACTGAGAATTTATCTCATTTACTCCTCACAAAGATCACTTAGGAAGCACAGTCTCTGGCTGAGATGACATTAAGGCTTAGAAAGGCTAAGTAGCATGTCCAGTGCCACACAGCAATTAAGCATAGAATACAACCTTTCGGAAGGAAGTATGGAGAACCAAACTAGATCTCCCATTTGATCCTGTAATCTCATTACTGGGCAACTACCCAGAAGAAAAAAAATCCTTTTATCATAAGGACATTTGCACTAGACTGTTTATTACAGCTCAGTTTATAATTGTCAAAATGTGGAAACACCCTAATTGCCCACCAATCCGGGAATGGATTAAGAAGCTGTGGTATATGTATACCATGGAATACTATACAGCCACTAAAAAGGATGGTGGCGTTACATCTTTTGTATTAATTTGGATGGAGTTGAAACACATTCTTCTTAGTTAAGCATCACGAGAATGGAGAAGCAAGAATCCAATGTCCTCAATTCTTATATGAGGACAATTAATGCCAGTACATGGTGAGAGAAGGGAGAATGGGCGAGCAGAGAGAAAGGAGGGAGGGGGTGTGGGACCATCGTGTGTGACACACCTCTTGGGGGCAGGACACTATCAACAGAGGGACTTCACTCAGCAAACCCAAGCAGTATAACCTGGCTCATTATACCATCAATGATTCACCAACAATAAAAAACAAAGATGGGAAAGGTGTACACTAAACTAATCAAAAGGACATCAAAAAAAAAAAAAAAAGAAGGATATAAGTCCTGGTCTGAAACCCCCCAGTGCTATGTTTAATAAAAAAAAAAAAAAGATAATTTTTTATTTCTCCCTGACTGAGTCCTTTTATTTTCAAACAAGTATAGTGATGAAAGGTGCTATTTATTATACTTTCCCAAATCTCAACAGTAGGAAACCTGAGGAAGAGGACCTTTACCAGTGCTCATGTTAACTGTTGCCTACATCACTTTTCTCCACTTTTTCAATAATGTTCAGCGTAGATAGAATTTGAGGAAGGAAAAATGCACGTGGAGCAAAATCAGACAACAAACCAAGAGCCCTCCTACAACCCAACCTATCCGAATTCTCCTGTCTTTCTAACTCTTTAGGGACATTGGCCCCTGATTCTCACACAACCAAAGAATGGCAGAAACACCCATACGTAAAACAATTAAATAGTAAATCTGGAAGTTTACCATTAAGATGAAGTCACAGGGAAATAGGATTGTGGTAGGCAAGATTCTAAGATGCACCCCAAGATTACTGGCCTGTGCTTATTCAATATAGTATAAATCTAGGGGCTGCTAAAAGAAATTGTGGAGATGTAATTGAAATCCCAAATCAGTTGGCCTTGAGATAAGGGCATGATTAAAGTGAGTAATTTTAAAGCCCACGTATAAGAGCTTTTTAAAAACAGAGAGTTTTCTCTGGCTGGATGTAGAAGAGGAAGTCAGAGAGATTTGAAGTGTGAGAGGGATTTGTTTTGAAAGAGGAAAATGGGGACTTAGTTGTACAGCCATAAAAAGTACTGAGAGATAATACATAAGAGTTATATTAACCCATTAAGTTTGTTACTGTTTGTTACCTAACAATAAAAACAAAGTCAAGAATTTCACTGTGATAGAGCAAATTATTCAACTATTCTATTCTTCACTTTGACAAGATATATACATCTTAATTCTGCAGAGCCAAAGAAATCTCTTCTACTTTTAATAGCATTAAGTCAAACCATCAAGAGACAGGAGATGGGTGCCTATTTATAAATGAAGATTTACAGTAAGACCCAGAACTGACATTTTCCAGATATGTGCCTTCGTAAAAAAAATTTAATGTCATTTTTGAAGGTTGCTCATCAATGTGTTTATTTTATACAGACAGAGAGAAGATAATTGTGTAAGATAGTTGAGGGGATTTGAGTCTTACATAAGTAAAAAGTGCATGTTCCCACATTATAATAATTTTCATCTGTCAGGAACAAAGCAAAGCCTTTGAAACAAGTTAAAAAGTAACTAGTCAAAATAAAACGATCCCAATTTAGTTTCTGCCAGCCCTGGAAAGTAGTCTATTTCATCTGTTTTAGGATGATGGTAAGAGATCAGAAAATGAGTTTTAAAATGCCAGCTGGGTCCTCTCTTATTTACTGACTGGGAACTTTGCCACCTCTTTGACCATTGAGCCCTGACATAAGATGGCCGTGAGGAAGGCCATTGTTATGTTATAAAGCATTTAGACTAAAGATGCCAAATAAATGTTCATTCTTGCCCATCTAGACTGGATACCAGCTAGTTGAAAATGCTGTTCTTGCAATCCTGATGTTTTTGTTCCTAAGACAGCAGCTCCATTAATTTCGGACTCCGACATACTTGCTCAGCACCCCTGTTCCTTCTACAGACCCCTGTTCTCCAGGGACCAGCTTAGCTCCTTACCACTTGGTAAGGAGCACTTGCCCCCAGTGCAGCCTTGTCTGACACCTGCTTCTGGGTTCAGAGAGGAGTCCACTTGGCAAACAGACCTCATGTTGAGTCCTCCAAACAATGTTGATGTTTCAGCCTCATCTTTAAGGATGTATTTTATTTTACTACTTGATCAAAACGAAGATGAGAAGCAGAGTGCTAATTATTGGGGTTCCTTCTCTCTCTCTTTTTTTTTGATAGAGTCTCAAGTGCTCCTCTTGTCTCAGCCTCCCGAGTAGCAGGGACTACAGGCACCCAACACAATGCCTGGCTAATTTTTCTCTTTGTAGTAGAGACAGGGTATCACTCTTGATTGGACTGGTCTCAAACTCTTAGGCTCAAGCAATCCACCAATCTCAGCCTCCCAGAGTGCTTGGATTACAGGCATGAGCCACTGCACCCAGCCAGGAGTACCTACTATGAGACCCAGGAAACTATCACTCCCCCTCATTTTATCACACATGATCAAATTACCCCAAGTGGACTCTCTGACTTTAAGTCATGTCCCTTAGTGAATGTCCCTTCTTATTTACAAATCTCTCTGGTAAATTTAATTAATGCAGTTTTCAGCCTCACAAACTCACCCCACCTAAACTTAAATAGATGCTTATGTGGCTCAAAAAATAATATGTCACTCCAAATAATTCATCATAAAACCAACAACTGTATTCATCTCCAAATACATTCATGTTTGAAAAATTCTGCTTGCAGATAACAGCACAGCTGGACGATGTCACATAGGCACGTGGCCCTACTTCCTGCCTTAATGCTAATCTTATGTTTTTCCCAACTGCAACAGCTGACATAATTGCAAGTATAAACTAACATAGTTCTACAATGTATGCCACGGGGAAATTAAAAATAACAAAACAAAACAGAATTTGGGGGAAATCAAGACTCCTATTGATTCACAGCAAAATCAATTGCCATTGATTAGGGACAGGACCCTGATCAAGTCACTTGATATAATTTCAAAAACTCCATTTCCTTATCTATAAAAGGGATGTTTAGAGAGTCATCTCCAAGATTCCTTTCAGCTCTACAATTGCCTCATTTTCAGGGCAAGTTAACACAGGACCCAAGTGGTGGGACTGCTCAGAGATGCGAAGCACCCGCTCGGAGGAGGTGAACGTCTACGGTTAGCACATTTGCTCTGGAAGTTGTTGACCTTGGGAAGGTGCCATGATGGAGAAGGGTGGGCTTGGGGGTTAGGATATTAATTAAGGTTAGGTGATGGAACAAATGCCCCCACCCAGAATTCAGTGGCTTAGCACACAGAAACTAGTTTCTCATTCATCCACTCTCTGATGGGGAGGTGGCACAGGCAGCCTGCACTGCGGTGACTGGAGGACGCTGTGGGCCCCAGAGCCCCCACTCTTTCTCTCCAGTCAGATGTGGACAAAGCAGAGAAGGCATATCTGCTTCCTCACCAACACAGATCCCTTCTAGAACATTCCCTTGGCAGCAATGGGTCCTAAGGCCCAGCTAGAGGGAGGGAACACAAAGAGGACATTGAATTACCCTCCCCGCTGGGCAGCCACTGGGCAGCAACAACTTACATCTGTGGAAAATGGGAAGGAATTTTTGGAAAGCAATGGCTGCCTCTGTCACGGTGAAGGCCATGTTCTCCTCACAGACACAAGTCTCTTTTCTATGCCAACGTTTACATTAGCAACTAATTTCTGCTTTATGCGCTTTTAATTATGTCACATAAGTGTGCTAAATAAGACAGCAACCATCATGGCCCAAAGCAAGCAAAACTCAGCTGCAGTCTAGAGTGTGAGTTTGTTCTTAGTATGTACAGCAGAAAAGCAGGCAGATGATGAAGAAAGGGTGGCAGGACTACAGCCGTTCCTGCGCCACGTAATAAGGACTAACACAGGAAGAATGGCTGGATCCAGGTAGAATTCAAATCACTGAGACTCCTCCACGAAATAAGCATATAGTCCTAATTGCTCATTCATCACCTTTGGATTTATTGAGCTGCTGACAGAGTTCTATTTCTTGTTGTGTGGGGAAAAAAATGGAAAAGGTGGTGTGTTATTGTCTAGATAGTTGAACCTTGTTTTTAATTTGCCCTCTAAGGTACAGAAAAGTCTAGATGTAATATATTCAGGCTTCAGCCCAGTAGAAACCTGACCTGGACCTTTGGATTTTGGACTTGATAACATCTCCACCGGACGTTATCATCTCTGAGGGAAAACACAACTTATTAAAGAATATAAATTCAAAACTCACGGCCAACAACAGGGGAGGCTGGAGAACTTTCTCTGTAAAGGACCAAATATTTAATAGCAAATATTTTAGATTTTGCGGGTCACAAAGTCTCAGTCACAACCACTTTGCTTTTAGAGCTGATACGTAAATACATGGGCATGGCCGTGTTCCAGTAAAAGTTACACAAAAACAGGTGACCAGCTACATTTGACCCACAAGCTGGAATTTACTGATTTCTAAACTAGGGACAATATGGGAGGAAGTTTAAAATGGGAACTTTTCTTGTGTTTGGCTGGGAGAGGGTCTCAGTTTTTCTCTTCCATTTGAGACCTAAATCTTCCAGGTTTATTTAGAACTTCTGGTATAAAACAAATAACATTTCTATTGAAAAACAGCTGGTGAAAAAAAAGGATCTTTACCAGCTGCTAACAAACAGAATTTGAGATCCAGGGGAGCAGGTTCTTACCCCAGCTCTGCAGGGTGGAGGTTGCTATCGTCACTCATCTCATTTAACTACAACAACCTTGTGTTTCTCCCTCCCTAAAATCAGGGAGGTAGCAGAGATTACCTCAAAATTCTATCCTTCACATTGCTCAAGTCCTTTTTAAAGGGCAGAGATAACTCAGAGGAAACTTTGGACTTGAACTTAGAGGACTCTTAAAACTCTCTAAAACTCAATTTCCCCATTCGTTGAATGGGGCTAATACTCCTTATCGGAAAGGACTGAATAAAATAATGGAGATGAAAGTAATTAGCAGGGAGCGGGGAGGAGGCAGATGGGATGTCCCGATGTGGTGGAACCCAAATGTGACTGCATGACTAATCTATGGAACCTTCTTCACTATTATCCTAATATCACAATCAAAGATCCCCCCAACCCTGAAGAATCTGAAACATTCTGTACCAGGGGGTCATCAGAACACAAATCAGAGAGAGTCGAGATACGATTATTTCCGCTCTAACGATCCCCTCCTCGGTGTCTTATATAATGACACCCCATAGTTGGCGTCACCATTCTCGTTCTTACTGAGCAACTTGCCCAAAGACAATACATGTAGGAGGGCCGTGCGACCTCCCAGGCTGCACTCTCATTCTTATGTGTGACTCTCCAGAAATCATTCAGAATGTTTCGGCACAAATAGTGACCACTGAGACAGGGAATCTGAAACCTTTTGTCCCCATAAATCTGAAATTCAGAAACTGCTTCCTTCAAATGGCTGGACTGTCAGGAGATGGACCAGGCAGACAGGCCACCAGAACCCAGGTGAAGAGCGCTAGCTCCTTCCTGACACCGAGACAGACCCCAGACATTACAGGCCAACTCTACCTGGTTTTGAATGAATGAATGAACCAATCAATCAATGAATCAATGAAGGATAACTCAAATTCAAGTGGTCAGTACCTTTGGCCTATAGATAAAAATGGCTGCTCTGACTTTTGTTTTGTTTTGTTCTGAACACACGCCCACGCTGTTGGTATGAATCACACTTTTTCGCCTTTATTCCTCCAGCTTTCAAAATTCCTGTTTTCTCTGGCCTCATTTTCTACTCCTCACTTCTCCTTTTTCTTCTTCCCAGAGAAAGATCTAAGGTTAAGTTCTTTTTTCTTTTCACCAGTGGAATATGGGCTGAGAGGAAGGGATTTCTTGTTTTTATATGCATTTAGATTATCAGACTTTCCTCTATAAACTAAGAGCACATTAAATTGAGTTCATGAGTGTGATGCCACACGCTTCTCATTTGTTACAATCAACACGTTCGTGTCCCTGCAAATTCACATTTTTAAATACTAAAGTTAGTATTTCAACTATTTCAACATTAGGAGATGGGCCTTTGGGTGGTGATTAGGTCGTAGGGTGGAGCCCCCATGAATGGCATTAGTGCCCTTGTAGGCACAGACTCGAGAGCTTGCTGGCTGTTTCTGCTCTGTGTGAGGGGAACCTGGCTGAGAAGAAGCCCTTATCCCTTTCCACATACATTGCTTACGGTTTTACTGGGACATATGCCACCCTTGTGAAATGTCAGGCACTGGGATAGATTTCTTACATTAAAACTTTAGCTTCCAAACCACTTTATGAGTCAGACAAAGAAAATAAGAAAGACTTAAATGAATTATTCCAAGTTACAAGGTGTAGAAAGGTGTGAACAAAGATCGGAACTCAAATCTGTTGGACCCAGAAGTCTTCACTAGTTTTTGCAAACAGTCTGCACATGAGTGGCCTCCATGTGGCAGGAATGGATTCAGGAGCTGGAGCTGGGCAAGATGACAAAGGGAATCCTCATGAAAGACACAACTTCTGAATAAAGAGGATATGCTTTGGGAATCCCTCCCCCTGCCAAATTCAGGCAGGTGCTTATGCAACCTCCTGGGTCTGCAGGCAGAGAGGCAGGGCCCAGGTGCCCACTGCTCCCCGCTGAGTCTCGCAGGCTTGGGAAGTCTCACGGAGCAGTGAGGAGTCTCCTAACCAGCTGAGGGCTCAGCCCGCCCCCTGTCCTTACTGAGCATCGGTATCAGCAGGTCTCATGAAGCCACGTGTTTCCACCAGCCAGTCATGGTGCCACAGTCCCTTTGCTAAGCATCTTGCATCCATGGTGCATAGCACTTTGAGGAGGGACTATTATTTCCATTTATCTATTTATTGTTAATAAACAAGGAAACTGATGCTTAAGAGGATAACATTTTCACGCACCATAGTTTGTTTGGTTGGTGGCAGATCTAGGATTCAGTCTGGGTTTTCCTCATCCTAAAATCATTGCTCTTAATCTTTCATCTGCCCATTCATAAAACAATTGCACATACTGAATTCTGGTAACTATGTGCTCAAAGGATACTTGGGACTAGTGAGCAGGATTTGCTCTGGGATGTAAATTGGGATAGGTACAGAATGGAGCGTACAGAGAACAGCAGAAGCAGGTACCAAAGAGAGTCCAGACAAGATGCTACAGCAATCTCCTTACAAGAATTAGTAGTTAATGTGCTTAGTACTGGTGGAATATAGTGACTTTTTCTACATACCGCACAAACACACACACATTGCACTGATAAATGGACACAGTCCTTCTCTACTAATCCTTGTGTCTATAAAGTTTCAAGTTAGCACAAGCCCTTGGATGTTAGTGAGGAGATGTGTGTCACAGGGACAGACCAGCTGACCAGAGTGTGAGCATCTATTACAGTGAGGAAAAGCCCGCAGGGACGTCATACGCTGGGCTGATTGATGGGGTATATTTCAGAATCCATGGCGGGGCCTTCTCCAAGCTACACTGGCTGCTCGCTGCTGACCCCATGGGCTGGGGTTTGGATGAATCTGGTGTGTGGGTGTTTTTTTTAAAGAAGAGGAGGAGAAGCAAACCGGGGGAGAAAGTGGCATAAGTGTGGCATCTTAGTCCCTCCTAGGAAGAAAGGAGAACTTCCTCGATTTTAGAAAATCAAGTACATTCTAATACCTTCTGGGCAGAGATGGAGAAAGGGTTTTTTCCAGCACCTACAGGAGGGTAGGAAGCCGCTACTCCTCTGAAACTTGTTCTTCAGGGACACTTTAGTGTCTAAAGCTGCTGAAACAGCAGAGGATAACAGAGACTGGGGAGCCGCTGCACTGTCTGTGCACAGACAGACAGAAATATTTAGTGTTTGCCTTCCCTTTTGTTCCATTTTCTTAAAAAAGCACAAAATGATATTTTGCTCTATAGCTGTAATTACTGTTACTTTATTAGATTACAATATAAGATCTGATCATAATAATTAATAATAACAAATGGTAATGTAGCTTTGCAGCTCTCACAGAGTCTCAGGGAATACCTGAGCTCATGCCCTCCTTTGTACCACAATTTCCTGCCAACATCTATTCGGAGCTGAATGCGCCTGGTACCCAGAAAGCACACAAAATTGCAGAAACCCTACTGATTCCTTAGGATGTGGCTGGCACTCTACTCCTTTCTCGAACCCTCCCTCTGGGCTCGCAAAGCTCTTTACATAAAGTTTCTTATGGCGTTAGATTTGGCCATACATTATATCATGTATGTATAGCAAGCTTTCCAAAGATAAGTACCATGCAGGTGTCTTTGTGGTATCCCCAGGTCTTAGGCATAAGAATAAAAGACTGTTTGACCTGGGTTTGAATCCCTACTCTCCCACTTATAAAAATGTTTGACTTTTAGAAATTCCAAATACACCTCATTTTTCTGATGCACATGGGGAACTAAACTCCTCCACTTACGGCCAGTGTGAGGATAAAGGAGATGGCACCTGGGCCCCTAGACACAGTAAATGCATAGCTTATTGGAATGCAGTCTTGCCTGGATTGCAACGGAATGGTGGTGCATTTTGGAGACCTAATGCCTTCTTTTCGCCAGTTTCTCTAAATCACTTACTGTAGAGTGTACGACCGAATGGAATTGACTGTGTCTGGTTAGAAACTTCTAAGAATAGTTAGGATTCAAACCCGCAAATGTGAAAATCTATCTGCAGAGCTTTGCCTTCCTTAATGCCATCTCTAATGAGAAAAACCCAGTAGAAAGCAGACTCAAAACCAGGCAGCCCAAATTGGATGGGACCGATGT
This sequence comes from Perodicticus potto, assembly GCA_963574655.1. NCBI lineage: Eukaryota > Metazoa > Chordata > Mammalia > Primates > Lorisidae > Perodicticus > Perodicticus potto. The sequence continues at coordinate 10,225 of CAUYRH010057467.1, forward strand.
ACTTACTTAATCAACTTCAGCTAGCCAATCAAATAAGCAAAGATGGTTGCTAACTTTCATTGGCCATGATGCTCTTTTAAAAGGAGCTTATGCAGCCTTAAGGAAAGATGGAGACTTTACCTCTTTCATGTTTACATGGATGGAGCTGGAAAATATTCTTCTTAGCAAAG
>CAUYRH010057469.1:0-17638 GCA_963574655.1 Perodicticus potto
ATGTCTTCATATAATAACAAAGAAAATGCCCTGAAGGCTATGTTAAACAGTTTGATGAAAACATTTCAAATTGTATGTGAAACCAGCACATTGTACCCCTTGATTACACTAATGTACCCAGCTATGATTTAATAATAAAAAAAAAAAAGAAGGAAATTGTCAGTTTTTTGAAACAAAATGATAATGACACTGTGGGATACTGCAATGGCAGTCCTGAGAGGGAAATTTATAGCATTAGAAGCCTTCGTCAAGAAAACAGAAAGCGAGGAACTCAGCAACCTAATGCATCATCCTCTAGCAACTGGAAAAGGAAGAAAATCCAACCCCAATCCTAGCTGAAGAAAAGAAACAGCCATCTGAGTAGTATTTCCCTGGGACGTTGAATTTGCACAGAGGACAGGTCTGCTGGAGGAGCAGCCACAGGTCCATAGAGTCTTTTTTTTTTTTTTTTTACAAGTGTACATGTGAAATTTACTAAGTGTAGAATATAAATGTCTTAACACAATAACTAAGAAAATGCAGTGAAGGCTATGTTAACCAGTTTGATGAAAACATTTCAAATTGTATATACAACCAGCACATTGTACTCCATGATTGCATTAATGTACACAGCTATGATTTAATAAAAAAAAAGAAAACAGCCAAAATTAGAGCAGAATTAAATGAAATTGAAAACAAAAACATTCAAGAGATCAACAAAACAAAAAGTTCATTCTTTGTAAAGATTAATAAAATTGATAAACCTTTGCCTAGCTAAACCAGAAACAGAAAAGTAAAACCTCTAATACCAGTCAGAAATGATAAAGGTGAAATAGCACCAGATACCACAGAAATTCAAAAAATCCTTAATGATTACTACCAAAAACTATTTTCAGAAATATAAAAATCTGGAGGAAACATACTAATACTTGGAAATATGCCACCTTCCTAGACTCAACCAAAAAGAATTAGAAATTTTGAATAGACCTATATCAAGCACAGAAATAGTGTCAACTATACAAAATCTCCCCAAAAGGAAAAGTCCAAGACCAGATGGCTTCACATCAGAATTCTACCAAACCTTCAAAGAGAAACCTAGTACCTATATTACATAACCTTTTCTAAAACATAGAAAAAGAAGGAATCCTCACCAACATATTCTATGAAGCAAATATCACCTTCATCTCCAAACCAGGAAAGGACCCAACAAAGAAAGAAAACTATAGACCAATATCATTAATGAATATCAATGCAAGAATATTCAATAACATCCTAACATCCTAGCAAACAGGATTCAACAACACATCAGAAAAATTATGGGTTACAAGGTTGGGGTTACAAGGTTGGTTCAACATAGGTAGTACACCAAGAAATAAAATAAAAAACAAAGGTGAAGGCTTTTGTAAATCTATTGCCTAGAGTTAAACTCCAGATTATCCTCTTGGGTAGATTACATTTGGTTTTCCTCATCTTACCTTATTGGTATTCTGCCTTCATTTCTGAACCTTTAGTTTGCATTTAACAGTTTTGTTCCATACAATTCTTCTGAAGTCCAAATAATTTACAAATATTATTTAGGTGTGTACATGGTACATGTGTATTTATATATGTCATTCTTAAGAGTATTAGGACCACTGAAGCCACTTTGATATTTTAATATTTAACATTATTTTTGTTTATTCATTACTCTTGGATAATATGGTGTTAATCATACCTTGCCTTTGTTTTCATGTATGCTTCAGCTGTGGAGAGGAAGTACTGATAAATTCACTTACTTGAAATTAGTAGCTATTTTATTCCTTTGTTCATGCTTTAAATTCAGATACTGCATAATTTAAAAGCATTTACATATAAATTACCTCATTTTGACTGTACAAAGAACCCTGCATAGTAGGCAGAGCTAATGTTTTCTCTTTTTTTAGAAACAAAGAAACTAAAGTGCATATAAAGAATTTAGGTCACTTGCCCAAATTTATATTACTATTTGGTCATTTTTCTAATCTACCATTCTACTGAGATTAAGAGATATTTGTTAATTGTTATAATGAAGTAATTACTATTCTTAGTAATGTAAATTAGAGTTTTCTAAATTTGCAAATAATTTGAATTGGTCTATATTTTATTCATGGCAGTGGGAACAGAAAAAATGCTTAAATATCAATTTTATTTAAGGCAGGTTTCTTTTAACCATGATGTTTACAGTTTTTCCTTCTGTTTCTAATATATAACATAATGATACTAGGCTATAGAATCAAAGAATGCAGAAGGAATCTTTGATGCCAGTCTGCATTTGAAAGCTCAAGTTGATCAACTTACTGGAAGGAACGAAGAATTAAGACAGGAGCTCAGGGAATCTCGGAAAGAAGCTATAGATTATTTGCAGCAGTTGGCAAAAGCAAATTTAAAGGTGAGAACTTTATTAAATGAAAGAAAATGCAAAGCGTAAGACCATAGATCTCTTTGGAAAAACTTTTAAAGATGCTTTCTGATAAAACATCTCTTGAATTTTTCAATATTAAAAAAACCGTTTGGATTTTTTTTATAAAATATAGTGGAAAAATAAGTGCCCTATAATGTAAACATAACACAAAAATTCTAAGTCTTATACCTAGGCATTTGTAAGTAGAAGTTAAAGTAAGGTTTAATTAATTCCTGGCAGGGCATTCCCAAATCTATTTTTAAAAAATATTGACTAGTGACTTGGCGCCTGTGGCTCAACGGGCTAAGGCGCCAGCCACATACACCTGAGCTGGCGGGTTCGAATCCAGCCCAGGCCCGCTAAACAACAATGACAGCTGCAACCAAAAAATGGCCGGGCGTTGTGGCGGGCGCCTGTAGTCCCAGCTACTTGGGAGGCGGAGGCAGGAGACTCGCTTGAGCCCAGGAATTGGAGGTTGCTATGAGCTGTGATGCCACGCCACTCTATCCAGGGTGACAGCTTGAGGCTCTGTCTCAAAAAAAGAAAAGAAAAAAGATGGACAACTATAAAATGCATTAATTTGTGACCCGACTTAACCCCAAGTAAGAATGTCACCAATTCTCAAGCAGTAATTTCATTTAAAAAGTCGTATCGTTTTGTTAAATATCTGCACTGAGATAATCCTATCATATCTAAAACTAGTGATTACTAAAATAAATCCTAACAAAACCCACTTTTTATTTGTTATTTTATTAGCTATGTAAAATTTGTGTTGTGCTCATCTTATCACATAGAAAATAAAAATTATAAGCAACTGTTTTTTAGAATCATTTTTTAAAATTGGGAACAAAAAAATCTAACCCATTCCTAAAACCAAATAACCAATAGAACAAATATAATACAAAATATTTCAAGGAATGGATTTATAAAAAAGGGAATGATACATTGCTTTTAGAAATCAAAGGTAAAAGAGCCAGCTATTTTGGAGAGACATATATACAATTTACACAATTACTTAAATGGTTAAATGCAATCTGGAAACTGCCAGAATATGAAACTGAAAGGTATCCCTCTAAAACACTCTAAAACTTACGCACAGTCTCATGAAATATTTTAACTGAAGTGGACATGACAACTCAGGGAATCTTTCTTCTTCAAAATTAAAACTGAGAAAAATAGGGAAGTTAAAACACCCACACTCAGAATAAAACAAGATCCATTCTGTTTGAAATATTCCAGACAGGGAATGACTGTGCATTGTTTCAAGTTAATGATATATTTATAAAACTTAACATGTTCTGGCTTATAGCCTAATTTTACAGAGCAAGAGTAATTTTATAGGTGATTAAATTATGATTCATTAATATAATGGAAATACTACATAACCATTAAAGATGTAGCCTAGACATACTCAAGAATAAAAAAGGAAAAATGCCCAAGAGATAAAGTGAAAAAAACAAGCTGCAAGTCATCTATATTTATGGCATGTTCACATTTGTTTAAAACCAATGTACATAAAATGATTGAATATGCATAGAAATCATCCTGAATTGATTCCCAAGAAATTTAACAGCAGTTACTGCTCCTAGAAGAAAACTGGGAAAATCAAGGTCCCATGCAGAAGCGACACTCACTTTTCATCTCCACCTTTCTCTCCAGTATTTCAATTTAATACACAAGCATATATTATGTTATTAATTAAAAGAGAAGATTTTAACAACAACAAGAAAAATAACCATAGAGTGCTACCTAAGTGGTGGAGAAAGATGCTGGCTAAATCTGAGTACATGTTAATAATACATTTTATGAATTACTGCTTGCCTTACTAAGAATATACTTGAGCTATTTCTATTGTGATTGTAAATGTCACAAAATATATACAAAAGCCTTAATTGTAGGCACAATAAGCTAATTTTAAACAGATTTGATTACTTACCCTGAAAACCCCACAAAATATAATTTTAGAAGACTTCTTGCTGAAAAATCACACAAACCACTTCTTCAACCCACCCTCTGCCCCACAATCAGTTACCTAAAGCACAGACATACAAGATACTTACAATTGATTTGAATGTTTAAGAGAGAACTTAAGTCACCCTTGTTAAAACTGCACTTAACCGTTGGGACAAGCTGGAACATTTATCTTCCACTCATCTTAGACTCCATTATCACCAAGCGAAAATTTGAACTGGTGACTTATAATGATCTGACGAAAAAAATTCACCTCCAGGATTGGATGGAAGCATGAAGAAAATAATGCCTCATTTATCTAAATGATCAAATGAATTTGCTAGAAATGATCACTACACCTTTTTTAAATTCACAAAATGTCTCACTTAGGCCAGCCCACAGTTCCAACACATTATCTTCTGGCAGGCACCCTGTGAAGCTGTCCCGCATTAATTTCTACTGCAATATCCTGGGACAAGTGTCAAAAAGTAACAAGTGTCAAAGTCTCCTTGTCTTTTACGATACCAGCTGGAATAAAGTAGGTCTTTCAAAAATGAGACACAGCGCCTTTTCCTTCACTCTGAAGAGCACAGCAACAATTTTCCAAAAGCAATCTGCTCTCCACAGCCCCCCCCCAAAATAAAATGTTAAGAGTACAACAAAATCATCATATATTCCTTGAACTGAAAAAATAAAATACCACTATTTCAAGGCACATTTAATTTAATATCAAGAGTGCAATACAAAAGTCTCAAATACAATGAAGGAACACATTCCCCCATTAACACCAAAAGACAATGCTCTTTTAACATGTGCCTGTCCAATGGAATGGCTATTTCATAAAGTTTGCTACTGGAAAAAATAAGGCAGTGAGTCTCATCACAGCCAATATCCTTATACAATCTAGTTATGAAATGAATGTTTATAATGCTTGAAACAGTTTAAACCTGAATTTGAGACCACACCTTCACGTTTGTACAGTCCTCAGTAAGATTATCTACAGTTTTTGCAACCATTCAAAGAACAAAACCATTGAACAAAACCACATTGATGTAAGGCTCAATCAAGTAATATAGAGCCCCAAACTAAATGGTTAAAGTATATGCACTACTTGTACTGGACATCTATTATTTCTCTCATGACTATTAAAGTTGTTTCTTAGCAAATGAACTCTTTAAAGGTAAAATTCACCTCATTTGAGTTTTGACCCGGAAGTTCAACAACAATCATGAAGTCCACAGTCTTATTGGCAAAACTGATATACAGTGTCTCTAAGTCACTATGCTCAAGGTTAAGAGCGATGCATATTCCGTTTTACATTTTACTGGAATTTTACATGTTCAATTCATGATTTAAAATCTCTAGGTTTTCATTCCTCCAAATTGTCTGAAGACACACTGTGCCACAGACTTAAGACTTCTGTTTCTCTCTCTATTTTCTTCAAACAGAAACATTTCTCAAGTGTCTACATGTTCTAGAAGGGGAATTTTTCGGAGGTGGCCACTTCTTCAGAATAGTCTGACGGCATCAGGCCTCTGAAGCAAGGGGAAGGGGAAGAGAAAAAAGCTGAAACACAAGGTTCATCCGGTAAGTTTTACATTAACCATTATAAGCTGGACAGTATAAGAATGTGGCTTTTTTTTGGCTCAAAAAGTCTGAGTCTTGGTGTGGAAACGAGTACTTGGCTGTCCCACCACAGCTTTCTGTTAGTGGGACTGTCAGGGAAGTCTTGACTGGGGAGTATGATTTGTTTACCTATCAGGCGTAAACTTCCAGGCACTCAGTTCATTTTGGGCTTGTTCCAGTTTGTCTTTAGTCTGTTCCAGTTCACCTTTCATTTTTAGGAAAAACAAGTTGATCGCTGGGTCTACCACTGTTGATCTCAGTTGGGCAACGCTCGGCTGCTGGACTCGCTCAAGGTACTGGATTTGAGTAGTACACTCTTGCATCTCTTGTTCCTTGGTTGCTAGTCTCATTACAAGGATGTTTTCCCTCCGCGCAGACTCCAGCTGTTGTTGCTTTAGTTTTTCTTCAGACTCCCTTAAGCCAGTTACGTCATTGGAGTTAAGATCTGTGTACTTGGCCTCCAAGGCTTGTGCATATGCTTCATATTGTTTCCATCTTAAAATTAACTCATCTCGCGCCATAACTTTGAAGTCTGTCTCACTCAGTCGAACCTTTTTGGGAAGAGGTTCTTCTTTGGTCATCTTGAATCCCAATACTGCCAGTGGGCGCGGCCGCAGTCACTCGTCCGCCGCCCGCCGAGCCTGGCCGGGAGGAAAGGCGAGGGGAGGGTGGCCGCCGGCCTAGCCCGATCAGAGCGTCTCGGGGTAATGGAAAAGCTGCTCTCCCGTGGCACGTCCCGACCCTTCCCGAGAATCTGGAGCGCACCCGGCGGCGGCCGGGGCTCTGCCACATTATTTTCATTGCCCCCTACATAGATGGAGATAACTCAGGATGAGAACTAGCTATCTGGTCGAACCTTCTCATTGAATAAATGGCTAAACAAACCATTGTAGGTGGGGCAATTTATACAGCAAATCAGGGTGAAGCCTAATCAGATCCCACATTCAGTGCTTTCTGTCTAGGGATGATGCTAAGGATGGTAATGTCAGTGACTTTGAATCAATAATGAGCTATCCTATTACAGGACCACCTCAAACAAGAAGAGCTCTCACTGCCCTATTTTATTATGAAGAGTATCTGTGACTAAGAAGGGCTTTATAGATATGCTTCTTAGAATGTACACATGAATCATGTGGAGATCTTGTTAAAGTATAGATTCAGATTCAGAAAGTCTTGGGAATCCCCCCCAGCAAAATTACTGAAGAATTGAAAAACAAAATAAGCATATTAGAATTAGAGATTCCTATAAGATCTCCTGTCCCTATGGGAGACACAAACACACCAGCTTGGGTCTCAGATCTAACAGTGGGTTTCTGATATCAATTTTAACTTGTTCATCAAAGCCTTGACTATAAAACAAATTCCTGGGCATTGATTAGTCACACCCACACACCACCACTGAATGTTTTATTGGCTTACGTTTTCTAGCTGGAATTAGATATTACAGGATTGAGTATTTTGACTGACTTTGCATCTGGGTCAGTCAAAATTGCAGGTCCCGGGAAAGGGCTATGTTGCCCTGAGAGATTTTCATTTTGTGCTGCCAGACCCACTTTTGGCTAGTGATTGATTGATAGATCCTGATCCAAATCCAATTGCTCATCCTCTCTGCCTCGGAGGATTCTGGATTTATTGATCTCTGTCCAAGCTCGTCTGGGGAGAACAATGCAGCCACAGCAGAGAGAGTGCCACTTGGGGTCCCGCATTTTGCTGCTTTTGTTTCTCCTGCCAACTCAGACCAAGGCTTTATCTGCAGAACTTTCAGCAGCTGGCAGGCGCGATTCTCTGCCTCAGACAAATTTGGTTCGCCATTCCACTGCATGTTCTTTGATGGCATATTCATTTAGGCACATTGCAGTCACACAGATGCAGACTGACCCAGTTAGCTCTACATGCGCAGTGAATCCAGTTAATTGTATATCAACTAATTGCATAATTCATTTATTAATGGACTGAATTAACATCCAAGTGTTGCAACCCCTCTGTAGAGCTCAGGATTAGTGAGCAGCAAAACCTTGGGAGAATTTCACTTTTCAGATCCACGATCCTCCCCTCGCCAGAACAGATTCTCCCTCTCTCATTTTCATCTTTCATTTGGGAAAATAACTGCTCCGTGAAACAATTAAGGATGAGATAAGAAATGTGGCTACATTAACCAAAATGTTAATAATCTTATATACCAGTTGCATGGTATTAGGGGTACAAAGATTAACAGATCAGACTGGTGCCCCCCAGAAACAATTGTTTTGAGAATTATTCTGAATTTAGAAGAAGTCCCTGTTTTTCTTGTGTACCCCAAATGCCTCCTCAATAATGTCTGTCAATGCCCAGCAGTCAAGGCTCCATGAGGCCTCTGTTGACTACAGAAGATGTATTCTTACCACCGGGGTCTCCAGAGCCTTAGCTGTGGCTTTCTGGCTTCCTCAGAAAGAGGTTAACTCTTATCAGTTGCCATCAGCAACAAGCAAAAAATCCATGTTGCCCCTTATTAACAGGCTGCTCTAGCCACTCCCCGCCACCTCCAAAGTCTTCAATGCTGGTCATGGGAGTGTGCCATCACATCTTTTTCTACTTTAGCCCAAGTTATTTTGTTTTTCAATTCTTCAGTAATTTTGCCGGGGGGAATAGGAATAGTCTTCTGACTTACTCTATTTCTTAGGTTGGGCTTTCCCAGAAGGAGACCTGAGATAAGAATCTGAGTGCAAATACTTTATGTAGAAAGTGACCTCAGGAAGCACTGGAGTGGGGAGGGGAGAGAGGGACAGAAGAAACCTGAGGAGGGTGTGTGATCAAGCAAGTCATTCCTGGGGCAATGAGGCTCAATCCATTTGAAAGGCTCAGAGACTTCCCAGAGCATCCTTGGTAGTCTCCTCACAGGGGCAAAGAAGCAAAAATTTATCCTCCAATTTTCATATGTCATTGGCTGAAGGCTTCTCCTGGCAGCAATAACTCCTTGGGTTTTCAGTTAGCCACCCTGGATGGATTCAAGGGAAGGCTGTCAGGTAGAGACTGGTAGGAGCTCCATAGATATGTGTTGGGAGCTTTGAGGGCCCAAGGGATATCGGCAGGGCTCTGCCAGCCTCCAGTAGCAACCCTGCAGGTTCCTAGTAGGTCATCTTTCTTCTCTGATTCTGGTTCTCTTTGACCTAAAGAAGCTCAGCCCACTTTAACTTCTTTCATCTCCTCTATACTGTGGGTTCAGAACGAATGAACTTCTGTCCCGAAAGAGAGAAATGTCTCCATCCATTCCTCATTTTATATACTTTCCCACTTCCCAAAGTCCTAATTTCCTGCCTCAGGATTAGCCTCTCTCCAGACTTAATCCCTCTTAGGAAAAGCACAGCTTTATCCCTACAGGACTGTGTTCTTGTCCTACAACCTGGTGAAACACATGAAATGTTATCTGTCAACGGGATATTTTTTTCATGTCTGAGTTGTTAAGTCCTAACATTATTATCTCATTACAATAATAATAATAATGTTTTACTTTTCTATTATTTTTATAATTTCCTATGCACTTGCATTTTCTGAGCTGATTCTATAAACCTTCTAAAATGGCAGAGGGATTATTAGATATTAGTAAGAAAAAAATCAAATGCTTAAGAGGGTAATTCAGTCCCTAAGGTGCTGCAAAATAGCTATTAAGAGCTCAGGCTTCTAAATCAGTCAACCTGAGTCCAAGTCTTGGGCCTTTGTGTACCAGCTGTGTGTGTAGGACAATTTTCTCGGCCCTCTTTAGATTATTTCTGCAAATATGAAGTTAAATGTCTAATAGTCCCAATCTCTTGGATTGTCTTAAGGCTTAATTGGTATAATGGAAGTGAAGACTCAGTGGCTCAGAGTGAATGCTCAAAGACTGTAGTTAAAATTCCCTAAATTAGCCAGGGTTCAAGGCCAGATATTCTAATTGTTAGCTTTGGGTTTTTCTTACCATTCCACGCTTCTGGTTCAATTCCCAAAATGATCTCAAATTATGCATTTTGGTGTTAGAATTGTGCTAAATTTTCTCTTAATTCTTAAAACATGCCTCGTCAATCTTGGTTTATTATTTGGGAGGAGGGAGCTTTCAATGGTTGAGAATAAAAATAAAAACATTCATAGATTTATAACAGCTGCAGCCTCCATGGGTTTAAGAGAACAAATGCCATGTGCCTGGGACAAAACTATCTCAACCAGAATAAATTTGCCTTTTTATGCTAAGAGGAAGCTGAAATGAAGCTTTCAGGGTCTGGGTGTCACTGGCATCATCTTTATGTTCTTAAATGAAAACAGAGAAAGGATTTGCCTTATTACAGGAGAAAAGGCCGAATGTGTTTGCTTTCAAGTATAAAATAAAATGAAATGCATATTCTCAACGTGGGACTTCATTTTGATTACCCGTCTGGAGAAGGAGAGCAGGAAACAGCTACCCACACCCACCCAACAACCCCCCCTTCTTTTTTATTTGTTATTGAAGCAAATGAGGGCAATTGTTGGAAACTTCTACGCAGCCCTGAATGTCTCAATTGTGACTCTCACAGAGATTAATGCATTTAATTTACTTCTTTGGTATATTCAAGGCACTATTCAGCAGCCAGTTGGGAGTTCCTTGCCCTGTAAGCTGCTCCATGATGAAATACAGTTTGGTTGTCTCTGTATCAGCTTGCTGTATGGGACTTTGGCTGAGCCCAGGAAGGAGGAGGGCAGGCCTTGCATTTCCAGACTCTCCCCTTCTCCACAGGTGGTCATGAGATGAAGAAAATGGGAAGAGGCTGAGACAAATCTAACAGTCTGGCACCTTCCCAGGGGCTATGGACTGCCTTCTTCCACAGTGTAGTTGCATCTGTAAAGAAGTCACTTCTCCTTAAGGAAAAGTTCCCCATCCAGGGGATGAATTAAGGGGTCTAAAGAGTTCTCATGAATCAAGCAATTTTTGATGTTTTGATATTAACTATTGGCTTTGGCATCACTCAGGACGAATGGGGCAACCTCACCTCTCCTTATTGGTTTATTTTCAAATGTTTCGTGAGCATCTACTTAATGGCACAGCACTTAGGTCTGAGGGTAGAGTATGGACGAAACATGTGCCACCACTGCCCTCCTGGTGCTTCCAGTCTGCTGAGGGACCCCAGTCGTACACAGACAAACACACAAAGACCTACTTACTCACAGTTTGAATGAATGTCACAAGAGAAGCACTTAGGAGACCCAATCTAGACAGGAGCTTTTCAGGCAAATTCTTCCCAGGGAAATCCTGTTTAAACTATATTTGGAAAGGTGATTAAGAACCAATAGGAAAAAATCATTTAACTGTGAGGGGAGAGAAGAACCCAGGCTCTGAGGCTTTCAGCCTACAGCCTAAGTTATTGATCAGGTTGGGGTTGATCTTAATGCTACATCCCTAGACTCTAAGCCGCATCAGGGCTGGTGCCCATGATTTACCAAGGTGCAGAAATTCTGCCCCTTTGAGTTTTTTAGCCTCTGGTCTTCAGTGACTAAAGATACCTTCCTATTTATTTTCAACATTTCCTGGGTGTCCATCCTCAGTACATAGCTATGAATTCCCTGACCCCTCTCCTAGAGGGTAGGAGAACATAATAGCCCCTTCTCATCTCGCTCTTCCAGCTCCACCAGGAATAATTTCAATGGAAAGGCACTCCAAAGGATTTACTGTTAGAAGTTGAGAAACGAAGGTTTAGCCCCCAATTTCCTCAGATAACTTGACAGAGGATGGAAATTGAGGAGAAGCACCCATAGGGTGCCTAGTCACACACAGATTTCCCCTTGATACTCAGAAAATACCTTCATGAGGCCACCTCAAAAGATGAAACGCAATGGGAACATACAAATTATCCCCGAAGAAGGTGAGCAAATTTTCTAGGTCAAAGCAAGGTCTCAAATCCAATTTCTCATACATATTTGGCACGGTGAGAATTTCTCCAATGGCCAGAAGCAAACACACCCTTAAAAAATTCAAATCATGGATAATTCATGCAGAATTGGGGACTAGCATTTAGCAAAAGAATATTAAATGCATGTTTCAAAGCCAACTTCAGGTAGAAACCGATCTTCTATCTCACCTCATGGGGCCTCGGTTGTTCTAGAGTTCAGGATGGGACTTCTGCCGCCATGATACTCTTTTCCCAATCCTAATAAAGGGAGTTGAAATACTTCACAATGCCAAGGAAGCTAGTGTCTGTATTTGCATCTCGTGTCAAGGAGAAAGGACTGGGGTTGGGACACCGTGGCCTCCCTTGAAGTCCTTACACAGCCTGCATGTGTGGACTGGGGCAAATCATGGGCCTCTCCCATGACTCCACGACTTTCTTTTTTTTTTTGTCAAGAAGGGGCTATAATAGCAGCTGTCTTCCTCCCAGCCCTCCTGGAAATCTGACTGCGGAGAGCACGAGCGCCGAGGAGGAGAACCGTCCCGCGGAATGATGTGTGAGCCTCAGAAGCTTCATCATTCACTCTGAAATGCTGGCACGGAGTCAAGTTAGTTCTCATGTGACATTAAAAACCTCACTTCAGTGAGGAAAACAAACAGATAAAGAACACCAGCTAATGACTTTGGAAGGCCAGAGAGCAGCTGAAGTATTGTTTTTTCAAATGCAATAGATTTTAAACGGCATTTCCAATAATGAATAAGTCACCCAATTACTGCACTCTTCTCATTCTCAACACCTGTCCCAGTGATTTTCAATCCCCAGAGTGACTTTTATTTTTAACAATATTTATTATCATGAGTGTTATCACATTAGATGAAATCAGCTGGAGATAGAGGCTGCATTCGCTGATGGCATTGAGGTGCCCGGGATTGATGAGGGTTTTTTTTTTTTTTAATCCTCTTTCGGATACTGTGGCTGCTCCCAGCAGCCATTACTGACAGCTTCCAGCAGACAAGGAGGATAACTGCAAAACTGCCCCAAAGAGTAAGATCACTGGAGGTTCCCCCATGACTGTCACCTCAAAGGGTCCCTAAAAACCTACAAAGCAATTGCTGGAGACAAGTCTGAGAATAGCCCCACTGAGCATCTAAAGACCAGTGCTTTGGGGAATGGGACAAAGTGCGCTGGCATCTCCACATAGCATTTTTCCTGAACTGCTAGAGAAAGTTCAGGAAAGCAAAGGGGCAGTGACTCAGACATGTCTTCAGTGCATCGCTACTGGCTCTTCAGACTCAGCCCAGAAATCCAGCAAGGATTTCCACACAGTTTCTGGCCCTATGCAGGATCTGATGGGGAAGGGAAAGCTAGCCCATATTAAACTCCCAGAGAGAACTTCAGAGTCTCACTCTGTCCCCCAGGCTAGAGAGTCTTGGAGTCGTAGCTCACAGTATCCTCAAACTTCCTGGACTCAAACAATCCTCTTGTCTCAGATGCCCCGAGTAGCATAGGCATGTGCCATCACATTGGGTAGTTGTTTTTTTTTTCTATTTGAAAAATTTTTTTTATCATTGGCGATTCTTTGAGGGTACAAGAAACCAGGTTATATTGATTGCATTTGTTAGGTAAAGCCCCTCTTATAATTGTGTTCTGCCTCCAAAAGTTGTATCACATACCGAGACTCCCACTTCCTTCCCTCTTTCCTTCTCTCTGCTCTTCCTCTCCCCCACCTCCCTCCCTCCTTTCCTCTCTTTTTTCTTTTTTTTCTATTTTTGATAGAGACAAGGTCTCACTCTTGCTCAAGCTATTCTTGAATTCCACCCACTTTGGCTTCCCAGAGTGGAAGGATTGCTGGTGTGAGCCACTGCACCTGGCCTAAAAGAACATCCTTGGTAGGTATGGTGGCTCACACCCATAATCCTAGCACTCCAGGAGGTCAAGATGGGAGGATTGTTTGAGCTCAGAACTTGAAGACCAGCCTGAGCAAGAGTAATACCCGTCTTTACTAATAATAGAAAAATTAGCCAGGCATAGTGGTGCATGCCTGTAGTCCCAGCTACTTGGGAGGCTGACATAAGAGGATTAGTGAGTTCAGGAGTTCAAGGCTATAGTGAGATAGGCTGAGGCCATAACACTTTAGCCCAGGTGACAGAGCAAGACTGTCTCAAAAAAAAAAAAAAGCAAATTAAAAAATAACATTCTTTTAATTTTTTAACCAACATTTACTAAAGGCCAACTATGAATTTTATATGTGATGTTTGGTATACCAAGTTGAAGTAAGACAAAGATCCTATATTTAGGGCAGCGCCTGTAGTTCAGTGAGTAGGGTGCCGGCCCCATATACCGAGGGTGGCAGGTTCGAACCCAGCCCCAGCTAAACTGCAACAACAAAAAAAATAGCAAGGCATGGTGGCAGGTGCCTGTAGTCCCGGCTACTCAGGAGGCTGAGGCAAGAGAATCACCTAAGCCCAAGGGTTGGAGGTTGCTGTGAGATATAGATGCTACAGCAGTCTACCGAGGGCAACAAAGTGAGACTCTGTCTCCAAAAAAAAAAAAAAAAAAATCCTGTATTTAAAAGAAGTTCTGATTATAGTTTCCAAGGGAGATAGCCTTGTAAACTGATGCAATCTAATCATTTAGATAATAATGACAATACTAGTATTTTAAGTATGTAACAAATGCCGAGCTCTTCAATCTATACACATAGACAAGAATATTGGGAAATAGAGAAATAATTTGTTAATGATCATTCAGATCCTCATGGGTAGATTTGGGATAGAAACCCAAGAGCTTGGTGTCCAGAGTATAGGCACCTAGCCATGGTTCTGCACAGCTTCCCATAAAGTTGAGTTCTAAGGATAAAATAGCTACCACTGTTCAGAATACTTAAACTATAGGCTAGCTAATGTGCTAAGCATTTAATGTGCCTTATATAATTTAATGCTTAGAACTACCCAGTCAGGTAGTAGTGACTTCTGGTTGTAGGAAACTGAGTTAATTAGGAAAAGGAATTTAACACAAGTAGCTCATAAAAACAAAGCAAATAGGGTGGATCCTTGGACCACAGTGACTAGAACCAGAGATGTCCTCATTGTTGTCAGGACTCTCTCTTTTACATTCTTACTCTTTCTATTATTTGTTTATTCACTCATTCATTCTCTCTCCCTCCCTCTCTCTGTCTCTCTCCTTTTATCTCCTGTCTCTCTCTCCCCTTTCTCTCTTCTTCTCTCTCCCCTTTGTCTTCTCCACTCTCTCCCTCAACCCCTTTTCCTATCCCCTCTCTCACCTCCTCTCTATCCTCCATGTCAGCTGCGTGTTCATCTACTGTATGCCAGCTTTATTTCACATGGTGAAGACAAAGAAACATGGCAGCCCCCAGCTTACATTATATATCTTTACTATCAAGGGCAGAAGTTCCTCCCCAAGATATAAGAAGTTTCTTAGTAAGAACAATGATCGACTTGGCTCCTATCAAGTGCCTAGTCTAAGACAAAATACCGTGACCAGCCAGGAAAGGTCTTAGGGAGATTGTCGTTCCCATCCAGACCACATGTTAGACTGGGAGAGGTGGGAATATTTTTTCAAAAGAAGTAGGGAGAGGGGAGAAGGCAGCGGAGAGAATCATTAGAATTTAGTTTAACATGTGGCTATTAAGCATAGATGTGTTGATAACCCCTTTTTGCAGATGAGAGGTTGGGATTGAGAGAGGATAACTTGGTGAAAATGCCACCCATAGTTAATAAGAGACCTGAACCAAGAGGGACACATGATCAGGTTCCACTTGGTGTGGCTTAGACTCTCAGCCACACTGACACATCTTCAGGACCTGAACTATTCGTGAATCCTCAAAAAGCCATAGTGTCACCATGCTTAGTGCAGAAAGAGAAAAGTTCAGGAGGCAGAAAGGAAATTGTTCCAGGAAAAGCCAATAGGAGGCAGAAGAACCAGTAAGGCTGGCAAGGAGGAGGTCAGGGGAGGGGGCAGTCTCAAGGAAGGAGAGTGTGTTTTTTGCCTATGTTGAAATAATGGGACAGCCAGTGGAGTCCCCTCACAGAGACAGTGGGACAGTAGGTTCTTTGTACTCAGGACACAAACCTTCTCATGATTGGCACCAGGGAGATTTGCAGAGTCTTCTTTGTGGAGTTCACACCCAAGAATGAATGATCAAAATTTCCTCAAAAGAGCAGTGTGTGATCTTGAGGTCACACCATTATCACCCTACTGGGGAATGAGTAGGAATGAGTATTCATCATTTTTATCTAAATCAAGAGATCACAGCCTCGACCCAGACTTTCTTTCACATCTCAGGGCCTCCTAGTTTGGAAATGAGAAAATCCCGGATGTGAGGGTAAACCACACCTAGCAGGGTCTATGACTAAACTATCTGTCTGCCATTTGGACACAGTCCTGCTGTGAAAATGGACCTTCCTTAGAACCCGGGGTCAGTGATTCTCTTCTCTGGATTCTGTGGTTGTATTTCCCTGGAATCACTCTTCCTGGGTTCCGCCTGCTGCTTGAGTTGCTTTCTCCAAGAAGGTTTGGTTTTAGCCCCCACCTGACTCTGCTCTCTTTCACTAGACGGCTGACAGTCTTTATTAAGTACTGCTCATGAATTCTATTCATTTCATCCTGTCATCCTTTTCTTAATCAGGACTTTCTTCTTCCCTGTCTGTCCTCTCCCTGTGGACCTCCATTCATGCTTTCTGGCTTTTGTTCTTTCTGGAAGGGATCCAGTTCCTCTTCAATTGTCAGAAGCCATCTTCCAGCTCATTCTGCCAAGTGGGCTGGAGTCCTAGAAATGTGTCCAGTCTTTCTTATAAATTTAACCCCAATGACTCAGTCACTAGGGCCTCTCAAAGGAAGGGCCCCGGGATGTACCATGGGTCACTTTGCTGCCTCCACTCAGGGAACAAATACCATTTGCTGTTGGGAGGTTTCTGGATTTGAACCCCTCCTTACCCTCAGTTGAGGGCATCTCGTTTTAACCATCACTATGAACTTGTGCCTTTACCTTCCAGGTCCTCTCACCTCTAGGCACAAACTGCACATATTCTCACCCCTCATGCAGGGCAGTCTCCCTGACATATTTCTTTCCAAGACAAAGTCAAGGTCCAAAACCTGAATGGAAGTTTCTGAAATCTTTATTCAACTCTCAAAGGGGTAGTGCTTCTCCTCGATTCCCTGTGATTTCTCTTTCTGTCTGTCTTTTACCCTGGTGTTTATTATGGCCTCAGCCAGGCACTACTCACCTCTTTTGTTTGGAGGGGAGGGAATTCTTCTATTGCCAAGATTGTTATAACCAAGTAAAGCAGAGAATCTGTATTGGTCCAGCAAAAATGCTTTTTTTAAAAATTATATCATAGCTGTGTACATTAGTGCAACCAAGGGGTACAGTGTGCTAGTTTCATATACAATCTGAAATATTTTCATCAAACTGGTTAACATAGTCTTCATGGCATTTTCTTAGTTATTGTATGAGGACATTTGTATTCTGCATTTAGTAAGTTTCACCTGTACCCTTCTAAAATGCACTGTAGGTGTGGCCCCACCAATTACCCTCCCTCAGCCCCAACTTCCCCTCTCCCCTCCCTACCCTTGCCCCTTTCCCCATATTATTGTGTTATAGTTGGGTTATACCATTCATACGACAGCTATAAATTAGGGCTGAGTACATTGGATACTTTTTCTTCCATTCTTGAGATATTTTGCTAAGAAGAATATGTTCCAGCTCCATCCATGTAAACATGAAAGAGGTAAAGTCTCCATCTTTCTTTAAGGCTGCATAGTATTCCATGGTATA
>CAUYRH010057470.1:0-20351 GCA_963574655.1 Perodicticus potto
TCAGCCACAACTGACACTCAGGGGATGACAGCTGAGACAAAGGGCTGAAGCTCATAGACTGAGTCAGGACTAATAGCAACCCAATGTCTCTTCCACAGGGCAGAAATTCTGTCAACTTGTTCTGTTCTATCAGCTTTTTCACCTACATTACATCAATCAGGGACAGGGCTGGAACTGAGTGAATCGCACCAGCCCCTATCAAGTACCCAGGTTGTCAGGCCTCACCTCCCCCCTGCCAACACCGACATAACTGGTGGACTGGCTGAGGAGCCACAGAGCCCTATGTGACGTAGGCAGGCGCAAACCTCTAAAGCATCTGCTCATTGGAGGGAACTGGATCACAGCCCTGCAGGGTTACCAGAGACTGGGTGTGACAGAGGGGCAAGACGGGGAAGGAGGCAGCAACCTTCCCAGGTTAATTTTCTGGCTAGGGGGGGCCCTCCTGAGCTCACAGAACCCTGGAGTGAGTTATACTAAAGCTGCCAGCAGACTCCTGCTACCTAGTCACCAGAGATTTTTCAACTCTTTGATTTGAGGTTAGCACTGGTTGGGACAATTAATTGGGACCTCTTCAACTGGGCCAATCATCTGAGGACTTTCCAAAATTGTACACTGGGTGTGTGGTAGTGGGAAGGTTTGATTTTCCTTTTCCAATTGTTGTGAAATTTTTGTGGGGGCGTGGTGACCTAACTGCTGGTATTTCTCCACAGCTCAGATTCCAACACAGGGCACGTAGTCATTATCTAATACTCCCCTCACCTGTCTGGTGCTGTCTCAATAAAAGGCTACTGCCGAGGTTGCTCCGGGCTACCCTGCAATCAAGGTTAGCCCGCGTCCTACAGCTTATACTTCTAATAAGCGTCTCGCCTGGTTCCTTTCTACAGTGATCGAGACCAGGGCCACAGGGGCTGTGACAGTGCCTTATACAGTTTTGTATGCCCACTTCCTAGTAGAAACTGAGTCAGTTTGTAGAATGAAAAAATAAATTGCTGCATGAAACCATGTTTTGAACCTTGTTGATGATGGCTTCCTAACATTCACAGGATAAAGCTCTAAACTTCTACAATCTGGCTTTTCCTCGATATCTAATTCAGTGGTTTTTAATTCAGGCTGAACACTAAAACAACCTAGGGGCACTTTAAAAAGAAAAGTGATGTTCAAGCTCCATCTCTAAAGATTCTTGATTTGGTCTATGAGTGGTGCCTAGGCATCAGAATTCTTTTTAAAAGTACTCAAAGTGATTCCTATGTACCGCTAGAGTTGAGTGTTACTGCTTGTTATCTGGCCTTCCCTATACCAGGCTGGAGAATTAAATACATATATTTACATGGCTACTCACCCAAGAACACAATACAAACAGGAACCCAAGCAAGGGGATGTAAGGGAAGTCTTTCTCTCCCAGCTTAACTAGTAGAGCACACCTTTCCCTACAGATGGCTAAATAGGCCTTGATGTACCTTCTCTTCCACTGCTCTGTGAGGATCCATTCATTCAAGATATACACTGAGAACCCACAATGTACTAGGCACTGTCTCACAGGCTGAAGACAGAGCATAAACAAGGAGGCAGGACTGCCCTTAAGGAAAGACAAACAAGTAAACAAAGTAAGTTCACTTAGTAACACCACCAGCAAAGTGTTGGTCAGCGTTTAACCATTTAACAGCAGGTATGGGAGAGCCAATTTCTATGATATATATACTACCACTATGGCAGATTTCAAGCTACCAATACACACCTGCTGGACATAGAGTTGGGGAGAGACACCCAGGAGCACACAGTTACAGTTATGATGCATAAACATGGAGATTATTGCAGGAATCCAGAGAAGTGTTGAAGTATGATGACATAAATAACCTTGAGAGCATAGTTCAGCGGTTCTCAACCTGTGGGTCTCGACCCCTTTGTAACAATAAAAATAGATCGTGGCATTAGGAAGGTTGAGAACCTCTGGCATATATAATAGTAAAAATCAGTAAAATAATTAGGAAATGCTAAGTTTTGAGTATTTTATTGCCTTTGTTTTTAACAGAATTATAAATTCAAATAATTTTTATCTTTAATTTTAATAATGGCTGTGTTTTAACATTGGCTTCACAAATCATGAAAATTTAACAATAAGCTCTTGAAATATAGTGTAAGACTTTGGCACACCTCTAGAAAGACAACATGAAGGAAATAAAATAAGAGTGGCTAATGAGGACAAATGATTGGAGGGTGACTTTAGGTTGAATGGTTGTGGAAGGCCTTTAAGAGGAGGTATTACTTGAGTTGGATAATAAAAAGTCAGGGACAAACACTTCTGGGAAGGGGGAAGTATTCTGAGTAGGAAGCATGCTTGTTGTCTGAGAAGCAGAAGACCAGGGTGGCTGAAGCCAAGTAAACAAGATTAGTAAACTGGGAGCATTAGCAATTACCAGATAATATAGAGCAGTGTTTTTCAAGCATGTTTATCTCACTGAACACTTAAACCTATAAACTTCCATGGCACACTTAAATTACGTTGATCAAAAAAAAAAAAAAGTTTAAAAAAAGGGTATACTTACTGTGTTTTGAACTTCTTTTGAAAATAATTTAATTAACGATCTTTAAAATTTTTCACAGCACACCTAAGATGGGTATGGCACACCAGTTGAAAATCACTGACATAAAGTCTTGTGCAGTGTTTGGGTCTGTCATTCAGACTATAACAGGAAGCCATAATTTGGACTATGCTATACCAGTGATTACCCATTCCCAGTCTTCTTTACAGTCTAGGGTCTCATGGAAAGATTTGAGGCTCCTCCGCAGCTGTGGACACAACCTGCTTACTAGTGAACACCACATCTATTACTCAGACCACACCTTCCCCTCTTGCTCAGGCTCCACCTTTATAGCTCTACTTGGATGTCTTCGAAAGCTCTTGTGATATAGCTGGTCCATAACATCATAATCCACAAATTAAAAATCATTACTTTTACCTCTTACAGCTCAAACTGAACACACCCTAAACCAAAAGATTCTATCACCCTGACCAAACCTGCTCTGCTCCTTGTATTTCCTATCAGTGAAAAGCATCATCATCCACCCAGTCAGCAGATTAAAGAAACCAAACAATTAGGTTCAGACTGCCTCCTTTTCCTTTGCCACCAGTCTTTTGGTTCCAAGGGCTGATGATTTATTGTCCTAAATATCACATGAATTCCTCTATCTCCCTTCTTCCCAGGCCCAGGGTCACTGTCTTCAGGCTTCAACAATTCTCTGGATCCCTGCAATAATCTCCATGTTTATGCATCAGGCTCCTTCCCCAACTTCATTCTCTTCCCAGTCACTACTTAATCAAAAGAAGTTACCCATACAATCACACCAGAAACCTAGTAGTCTTCTTAGACTTTCAAAGATTTTCCATAAAGTTAAAATGTTATCCTTACAGGCATGTCAACAAGACACATAAAATTCCTTGAGGAAATACCCTCTGCCTACTTACTTTTGTTTCTCGTGTCTCCTTTATTCTACCCAAACCTAACTAAATCTGACTCCAAATATGCAAGGGAGTTGTTTTCTTACATTGATTCTTGGAACAGTCTACTTTTCCTCATTCCCATTTATGCCTCAAAAAGTCAGCTCTAGTGTCACCTTCTCTTAGAAGCCTTCTCCAAGTGCCCCAAAAGGTTAAATGCCCTTTCTCCTTACTCCCACAACATGCTATGCCCTTTTCCAATTCAATTCAGTGGTTCTCAACCTTCCTAATGCCTCCATCCTTTAATACAGTTCCTCATGTCCTGGTGACCCCCAACCATAAAATTATTTTTGTTGCTACTGCATAACTGTAATTTTGCTACTGTTATGAATCATAATGTAAATATCTGATATGCAGGATGCATTTTCATTGTTACAAAGGGGTCGCAACCCACAGGTTGAGAACCGCTGACTTAATTGAAATTATGTGTTTACTTTTATGACTTCCTGGGCCCATAAAGGCAAGGGTCAGACCTGCTGGGAATAACTAAGATACTGTATGTACTACTAATATTTGCTGTAATCAGCAGTATCTTAAAATATCTTTAAGTGCTACTTTCAGATTAGACAGACTGTTACACAATAACAGAGTAGCTGAGGAAATAAATAAAAGCCTGAGGTAGTAAGAAAAAGTCCAGGTTATCAAAGGAGTAAAGGCTATGCAGTCACAAAGAGCATGGAAAACTACTGGAATAGAGAAGGCTGCTGTCCAGTGTTAAAAGTAGCATATGCTTACATAAAATTATTCCTTTAATAAGAACAGGAAAATTCCAGTCAATTCACAAACCAACTCAGAGTCCAAAAAGCTATATATTGCAAGCTGGATCTGCAACACATAGCTCTTCTTCTCTACAAGCCTGCTCAGGCATAACAGAGTAAGAAAAGTCCTCTACAGAATTGTGAGTTGGTAAGCCCAGGATGAGAAAGGTTAAAGCAGTAAGCTTTAGAGAAGTAGGCAATTAACATTAATCATAAATCCAAAGTTATTGACAGAGGGAGGGAACAGAAGTCTGCCCATGTTCCAAAGAATATTAGTGTCCCAATTTAGAGGTAGCCCTATTTTCTTTTCAAACTGGGGTTTCTATTTACCATGCCCTTTTGTGTTTTCTGTTTTGAACTTTCTGAACAAATGAACACTATACTTTAGTCAAAAACTGACACCTCCAGGACATGGTAATATGCTTTTAAATATATTCTTTTATTGCCTTCTAAAATAGTTAAAAAATAATTTTGTAGTTAAAAACAGCAAACACAAGATCAGTTGCTACAGGATTGAGCAATCCTGAGGGCTACCAAGATGTCACCTCGTAATTTCTTCATGAAAACTGTGACTAACCAACATTCTGCTGGTTAAAAACTAACAAACAAACAAAAACGGTTAACACTAGGAGAGGAAGAAGGGCCTGGGAATGAAAAGGCAAGTTTAAGAGAGACTGAATGGCACTGGTTGTCCTCCGAAAAGATTTGTGGAAAAAGTACAATGAATGTAAGACAAAACAGGCAAGAGGAATTTCCAGAAATTCTAAATCTTCCCATATTAGTTTCAAAAACTCTTATTTCCACACACAAGCCAAACACTTTTCTGCCAGTAATATCACAGCAGCCAAAGGGCAGGGAGCTGAGCCACAAGACCCGCAGGTTTCTGAGGTTTGCCCACAGGTAGCTAGCTCCCCAGTTAGAAATGGGAGACTCTAATTCTTTTCCCTCATTCCTGAAAGCCCCTGGGCTGATAGTACTTGGAAAGAGAAGGAACGATTAGAAAAGAACCAAAGGGACCATCACCAACCAGTAGAAATTTCTAACAGTATACACACACTCCCTGAGACACACCACACACCGTTGCCTTGGAAACCAAGCCAACTACCCAGCCCCTCCTCGGGAGCCTCGGGACCCCCTCTTTTGGGCAGGGGTTGTGGGCTGGAGGAAGCCGGGTTCGGGAAAAGGGTTCCTCCCTCGCAGCCCCGCCCGGGCTTCGTCCCCTCGGCGCTTACGGAATAGAGGACGACAGCGCTGGAACTAGTGGAGGCGACGGAGAAATAACAGTCAGAGGAATGGGAAGAATCCATGGTGCGGCTCCCTTCCCGGGTGGGGCCTGGGGTGCTATACTAAGCGGTGCTGGTGTTCCTGCTGGGGGCGGTTCTTTCGCGACCTCGCCTACGGCCGCGCCACAGGACCCCGGGCGCCGCCATCTTATCCAGGACGGAAGCCGCGCGGGGCCCTGCGACGCACGCGCACAGACGCCGGAACGCGGAAGCGGGGACGCAGCGCGGCCGAGGCCAGGTCGGGGCTGCGCGGTGTGTCGGCGGCCGACCGGGCAATGGCGCAACAGGAGGGGCCGCGCTCAGCAGCGTCCCCGGGTTCTCCGACACTTCTAAACGCTCTGCTGCAGAACCTCTACGACTTTGGTGAGTGCGGGGCGTCGGGAGCCCACATGGAGAGCGGATTTGAGGGGCGAGGGTCTCCTATGTGGCTCCAACGGGGCCGGCCTGCGCTTTCTCGCTAAAGCTTCTTGCACTTAAAGCGCCTGTCATTTCGTCCCACCTGGTTCCAGTAGTGGATTCTGAACACACTTCCCCCTCGGAAATCATCCTTGTGAGGACCAACCTAGTTGCTTGGCGGTACCGCTAAGGCTTTCAGACTTACGGGGGAGATGCACACAGAACCTTGGACTGTCCACATAGGCCCCTTCTTCGCGTTTTCCTGACCCCTAGGAAGCCCCCTTCTCTCCTGCCTGTCCCCAAAGCCCGTGGGTGTCATGTCGCCCTGAGGCCTCAGGCCTGTTATTGAGTAGTTCACCAGCCTCATCCTTCTTGGGTGTCCCCCTCCAAGCACTTAAGGGAATGTTTTCACATGAAGTTTTTCACAATCTTTTTTTCACCAGTGGGCTGACCTTTTCCTCTCATTCTTTATCTTGATAGGGGGAAAAGGAAAATAAAAGGACTTACTGTTAAAGATTGTCAATGACCAGAGTATTGAGAACTTATCATATACAAATTTTTTTGTTGTTATAGTATTTACTCATTTAGTTTGTGCAACAAACTTATGAAATAGACCCTGTTGTTAACTGCATGATTGCAAATGTAGAAAGAAGCACTAGAATTTAAGGGAAATTGCTCATGTTTACCAACCTGGTAATTTGCTGAGCCGGGGTTCCACTTCCCAGGCAGTCTGTTCCCAGACCCTGCACTTGGGTCAACATATAATTTGTTTTTTGTTTTTTTTTTAAGTTGTTGTTGTTGAAACGTAGTACCACCCTGAGTAGAGTGCAATGGCCTAATAGCTCACCGCAACCTCAGTCTCAGGCTGTGGTCATCCTGCTGCCACAGCCTCTGGAAGCGGCTGGGATTAGAGGCGTTCACCTTGGTGCCTGGCTGGGTTTTTCATTTTTTTATGAAGCAGGGTCTTAGTCTCACTCTGGGAAGTCTCGAACACCTTAGCTCAAGCAATTTTTCCTCCTCAGCCTCCCACAGGGCTGGAATTACAGGTGTGAGCCACTGTGCCGGCTTACCATATAATTTGGCTCCTCTGTGCCTTTGGAAATATTAGAGAACAAAAGAAGATTTAGACTCTGACTTTGAGAAGTTTAAAATCTAGAGGAAAAAACTATTCTGCAAAATGCTAAATATAACTATATCAACATAGGCTGCAAATCATGACTCTAGGAGCGCTGAAGACATGGAATGTACCCACTCATTTTTATATCCCTAATACCATAAGTTTAATTGACTCTTAATAAATGTTTGTTGAGTAAAAAATTAATCAAATAGAAACAAGCATAAATTGTCAGCCGATACTTAGAGAACCCTGCGATATTGGTACTGTAGGTGAGTAATGAAGCCTAAGAATCTGGTCAGAACTTTCAGGTGAGTTTTGAATAGGTGAAACAAAGAGTAGATAAGGAAATTTAGTAGAAAATAAAGACGTTCAAATCGAGCTAGTTGTCTTAGGTTCATCCTTAATTCCAAACAGTGACAGTAAATAGAAAGACTTAGAATATTCTTGTAGCCCTACAGCATGTTAAAAAGAAGCACAGCTGTGATGACTGCCATCTTTAGTGTAAAACGTGAGCTGGCTGCGATTGCCAGTCTTCAGGACTCTTGCTGGGATAACACTTTGAATAGAGACCACGGTGCAGACTGAAGTTATTGTGCTACTAAGGGACAAAGACGTGAATATAGTTACCTAGGAAAAGATGACTGCATTTTGGATTATGTAAATTATGCAAATATCCCCTATTTAGAGAAAAATAGTTTATTTCCTTGTGTATATTCTGGGTGCTTATCTGTGAGATATGCACAAGTACATTCATATGATTTGCTACTGGTGAAGCTAAAGCCAAAATATTTATTTTACTTTCCTATTTGAACAAATAGGAGAGACCGAAGGTGAAACAAAACAAAAGAGGATCAGAAAGAACAGAAACAAGAAGATAGGTGTGGGGCCATCAGTGCCCTTGGCAGCAGAGCCAGCTCCCTCACCTGGTTTTCTTCTAAGAGGCCAGAGGAAGAGTGCCTCCAGCTTCTTCCAAGAACTCAGAGAAGAGCTGCACTGTGCACCTGCTGGCACCCCCGCAGATCTCCTGTATGGACCAGAAGTCCCTGCTACTACAATATCTTCCTCTTTTCTAAAGAATAACAGGGAACAAATAGAAGTGGTAGAATTTCATAGCACCAAAAAAAAAAGAAAACTGAAGCCAGATCAAGAAGAGAGCATAAAGGTAAGGAGTTGATTAGCTTATTGGTATATGATGAAACTCCTAGTATTGCAGTGTTAGATATCTTTATAGACTGTGTCCCGAACAGCCTCAAAGCACCCTCAGGCCCCAGGATTTGCTAAAAGGACTCACAGTACTCAGGACGCAGCATACAGTTTTTATGAGTAGTGTAGGCATAGAGACCAGCCTTAATTATCCACGCTCTAGGCCTCCAGAGAAAAGGAGATATTTCCCATCATTATGTTGTTGCCCTATTTGTGTAAACTTGATATAGTAATGGCACCTTTATGCTCTCTTCAATCAGTAGGTTGCCTGTTATTTGCCAGAGATGCAGTGATGAACATGGTAATAGTCCTTTGCCTTCTTGGAGCAGACTATACAGTCAGGTGGAGTCAGGCAGAACCCCAGATAAGTTAACAATATAATTTAAAAGAATTATAAACACTGAAGGAAACAAGCAGAGTCCTGAAGTAGCACGCAGAACCTACTCTAAGTGGTGTGATCAGGGAAGTCTCTGAGGGAGTAACATTCAGCTGAGGCTGCATTAAACAGAGCTAGTGAAAGGGGCAGAGAAGAGGGATGGGGGGGGAGGTCTGCAAACACCCCAGGTGTGGAAAGACCTAATGTGTTCAAAGAGCCAGAAGCAGGACAAAGGGGAAGACAGTGATAGCTGTGGTGTTAGAGACAGGCTGAGGCCTGCCTTGCCAGGGCTCATAGGCAATAGTGGGGCCTTGGGATTTCAGCTTTATGTAGGTAGGAAGCCACCAAAGATTTTATGAGTCATGAGGTGTTCTGATGTGTATCTTCAGAAGATCACTCTGGCTGCCATCTGTGAGTGGGGTATAGGAAGCAATGGCAGAAAGCATGAGGGACTGAGTTAGGGGTTTGTTGTAGTAGTCTGGATTCAAAATGGGGGGCCTGGGCTACTGATTTGGGTGAACCTCCTCTTGAATAGGTGCAAGGCTGCCTGAGGAAGAAATTTCTTAAGCTCTTAAGCCTTGAAAATGTCAGGTGTTGCTTGCTGGGCCCTCGGAGCTCTATGTCAACGCCATTTTTCCTCCCCTCAGCGTTAGGGCATTTTAACATCAGTCATTCACTGCGCCTGCTTCAAGAAGCTTAGCTTCCTTTGTGGCCTAGATAAAAAATGGGTAAGAAAGAGGAAGTAGAAATAACAGACAACTTGCTGTGGGTCAGAAGGAACCTTGCATCTTGTGACCAGGACTGACGTACAGGTAGCAAATTGCTTTTGTGTTCGCCGTGTGCTGAGAGTGAT
This sequence comes from Perodicticus potto, assembly GCA_963574655.1. NCBI lineage: Eukaryota > Metazoa > Chordata > Mammalia > Primates > Lorisidae > Perodicticus > Perodicticus potto. The sequence continues at coordinate 9,483 of CAUYRH010057470.1, forward strand.
TATTGCCATTTATTAACTCGTTCAGCTTCTCACTTAACCCTCATACTTCCTGGGACCTGTCTTTGTTTCACAGAGGAGCTTGATGCCCTGGGAAGTTATGTTATTGGCCTGCAGTTGAACGTTGGCCCCACAGTCCTGAACATCCAGATCTTTGGAAACCACAACTTGATTGATTGTTTTTCTTCTAAGATTGGTGCAAATTTATTTGGCAAAAAAAACAGATGAGGCTTTTAAAATATTTTTTAATTCATCTTATGTGGTATGAATAATCATAGATATTAATATAGAAATGTGAACATGTTTGATTATGGGCTGCTGCCTTGGATGCTATGGAAGTGATGCCTTTTTAAAGTATGATAAAGTGTGGGGTGCAGTGGCTCACGCCTGTAATTGTCACCCTCTGGGACTCCAAGGCGGGTGGATTGCTTGAGCTCAGGAGTGAGAGACCAGTCCGAGCAAGAGCGAAGCCCCATCCTACTAAAAATGGAAAAACTAGGGGGGCATTGTGGTCAGTGCCTATAGTCCCAACTAAGGAGGTTAAAGCAAGAGGATTGCTTGAGCCCAGGAGTTTGAGGTTGGCTGTGAGCTATGATAATGCCACTGTACTCTAGCCTTGGGCAGCAGAGTGAGACTCCGTGTCAAAAAATAAATAAATGTGATAAAGCCTTGGGAATTTTGAAGCTGGAACTGCCCCTAGGGCGACTAGATAAAGGATGGTGCAGCATATTCAAACCCCAGGCATATTTTACTTGAGCAGTGCACTTAACCACTATACTAGAGAAGTAAAATGTAAGCTAGATCAGGCTGTGTGCCCTTGAGTGACACATGCACACTGACCCAGCACCCTCACTAGACTTAAAGACACTTTCCCAAGTTAGTACCCCCTGATCACACCCCGGATTCCTGCTGCACCGCACTGGTATCTGCAGTGCCTAGCTCACTCCATCACATACTGCTCTGAAGTCCTCCATGCTCCAGCGTCACCCCTCAACTCTGTCAGGCGTCCTGCTTTTGAGTAGGTCCAATGTCAGGTAGATATACGGAGGGAAGGAATGTATTATAGTTGAAGTTAATTTATGCTTGCTAAGGTGTGAACAAAAACTTAATATTCCTAAAACTGCCTGCATTATTAGAAGAGAATGTTCATTTACTCAGCTACTCTCGCTCTGATTGGAGATAAATTGGGCACAGTAACTAACAGATTATTTTTAAAAAATCCAAGCCATGCAGGGGAAACTGTTCAAGTCAGCCTCTAGACAGATCGAGTCTGGTGGGCTGCTGCCTGCATCCCTCACCCTCACGTTTCTCCCAGACTGCTCTTTCTTTTTAGAGTTTTTCTTCCTTCTTCCCTGCCTAATGTACAAGTCCTCAAAGTCTCCAAACATGAGGATGATGTGGGACAGTAAGCCTAGATTAGTTGGGATAGGTAGGCTGTTGTTTGATAACAAATAATCCCCACATGCCAGTGGATTAAAAGACAAAAGTTAATTTTTCCCGTATCGCAAATCCATCAAGATTGTCAGGGACAGGTCTCCTGCCCCACTCAACCTCATTAGCAGAGCCAGGATGATGGGTGCCTCCATCCAGAGGGCCTAGTTGCTTTAGTAAAGGGGGGGGTATTGGTGAATGACTCTTAAGGCTTCCCAGCGGAAGGAGGCACACATGCCCTCTCTCATGTTCTCTGCAGAGAAGCCACACAGCATGCCTAACATCAAGTAGGCAGAGAAGCTGGAGTCTCCTGTGTGCCTGGAAGTGGGGAGGACCCAGTGTTGCCAGAAAGCAATAATTCTTTCTGCTGCAGAAAATACAGGCAAAGAGGACAGGTCACTTCTGAACTGGGGGTGTATGAGGAATCAGGTACTGACGTGGAAGTCAGCAGCGGGGCTGTGCAACTAGAGACCCAGCGTCTATGGAGCTAAGAATATTTTTCCAAAAAAATATTTGCATTTGCTTTATGTAAACCCCAGCCCCTTTCTCGGATGCACGTCAACAGCTGCAAAACTTAAGATGCTTCTGGTGAAATGTTAGCAGAGGAATGAAGACGCCATGTAGTCGTGTCTGGGCCCACCCCTGCCTCTGGTCAGGCTGTCCCTTTGGCCCTGGTGTCCCCACAGCCAAGATGATTGTGGCCTGAGGTGCTGCTGTTAGGGACAGCAGGGACTTTGAGAGACTAGACATTGCCCCACTCTCCTGTTCTCCCCCAGGGTTTTAACCTCCCTAGCAGCTACCACACTGGTGGCCAAGAATGTTATTACAGCACTTAGGTCTTCTTTAAATTACACTTCCTAGTAACTGGCGGCCAGGAACATTGTAGCTAAATCCAGTACTGGTGGAAATCTGCCATGGCTGAGAATGTTCCACTTAAGAGAGCTTGGTGAGCCAGTACTCCAGTGGAGTGGATGAAAAGGAAGAAAAGAAAGGAATTATTTAAGTGTTCAGAAAGGTAGTAAAAATCTCATGGGATTTTGGAGATCTGTGAACAATATACAGTGGGTTTGGTTTTTTTTTTTGTTATGTAAAATTTATATTTAAGTGTTTAAGATTTAGTCCTTGTGTAAAAGTATATTACTGTTTATCATACTAGACAGATTAGCTATGCATGCCAATGGAAAAGATACCCTGACTTCAAAGTGAGCATAGACTGCCTCCCAGTGATAGAACAGGAAACAAGACTTGGGGTAGGTGAAGGGCCTGCCTGGCTGCCTCCATGTTGTACTCACCACCTTGAGGGAAGGTCTTTGATGCTGTCAACCAGGCAGGAAAATGTGGGATTAGAGAAAATCGTCAGCTTAATAAAAGGCAGGAAGCTTGAACAGTAAGGTGGAAAGTGCCCTATATCTGGTCCCTGACTGTCATTTGTTCTCAGCCAGGCCATGGGAGTCACTCAGTATCTCATGTGACAGTTGGCATGCAGCACTGCAGCAGTGCCTGGAACACCTCTGATGGCACAGTCGGTAGATAAGATAGAGACAGAGTTTTGGTTTAGCCATGGTTTTACTGTATTTTCTCTCATTTCATTAGAATAATCCCCCTGCAAAGTAAGTGCAAGGGTCCTTATCATCTGAAGCATCATTATGTCACAGGGCAACAGTAGCTATCTATGAAGGTGTTTGGTAACAACAGTGGTGGGAGAAAACCTGGTTAAGCTGAAATGCAGCTCTTGTGTGGAGAAGGAGCAACCAGGTGGACTCCCCTGTAGACGATGTAGTCACATGGTGGGCTCCATTGTGATGGGCACCTCTTTGTGGCATTGGCAGGGCACTGCTGCCTCTTCACACACAGACTATCCTGGGAGCAGCTCCTGGAAACTTGGGGCTAACCAGGCCCTGCACCTTTGTCCTCCAGGGAAGGAGGTGCCTCTTCTAGAGGCTGCACGGTTTGTACAGCCACGGCCTGCCAGGGCAACTGAGGGTGGGCTGGAGAGGTGACTGCTGCTGTTCGCCAGATGTAGACTGTCTTTGACAGTATAGTTTCCTTTAAATCTCAAACTTCTTGTCGGTTTGTCAGCTGGTAACCATACCCAGGGGATACTTCGATGTAAAGAATCAGACTTTTGAAGGCATTTGTAGGATCATTACTTTCTATTTGGAATTATAAATCAAATAATTATAATCAATCAATCATTGCTAGAAATTTCATGTTTCGAAAAGAATTGTCTATCTACAGATAATTTTATGAGTCATTATTCTAATAGATGGGTGAGCAAGAACAAACAAAATTATTTAAGTATAACAGTTCTACTCTCTGCATTCCCTGTTCAGTTATTCTTTGCTAAACCTCCCACCAAAATATGTTCTGTATGTGGTACACGTTCTAGAAACATTGAGAGATATCTCACCAGCTTTTCTTTTTTCTTAGTTTCTCATCATTCCTCTCTTAAGCTTTGAGACCTTAAAAAATACTGTTTCCATTTTTCTTCTGTTACCTGTGAATTAGTATCTTGAATGCCACGTTTATATTGGTATTTAGCTATCTGGGCCAGTCATAAAGCACTTTTTCTTTTCTTTTTAGCATGGTAAAATAACACATTTACCATCTTAACCATTTTAAAGTGTTCAGTCATATTGAATATATTGCTAATGTTGTACAACCGTTAATTACCGTCCATCTCAGAACTTTCCATCTTCATCAACTGGAACTCTGTACCCATTAAACACTAACTCCCATTCCCTCCTCTCCCAGCCCCTGGCAACCACTCTGCTTTCTTTCTGTATGATTTTGCATACTTGGGGTCCTTTGTGTAGGTGAAATCATATAATATTTGCCCCGTGACTGGCTTATTTCACTCAACATAATGTCCTCAAGGTTCATCCATGTTATAGCCTGCGTCAGAATTTCCTTCCTTTTAAGGCTAATAATTCCATTGTGTATATAGACCACTTTTATTTAATCCATTCATCCGTCAGTAAGCATTTGGGTTGCTTCTGTATTTTAGCTACTGTGAACAATGCTACTTTGAACATAGGTGTACAACTACCTTTTTAAGTCCCTTTAGTTCTTTTGGCTATATAGTCAGAAGAGGAATTGTTGAATCATATAGTAATTCTGTTTTTAAAGAGCTCTTGTATTGTTTTCCACATTGGCTATACCATTTTACATCCCCACCAGTAGAAGACAAGGGTCCTGATTTCTCCATATCCTTCTGAACACTTGTTATTTTCTGGGTTTTGGTAGTAGCCAATCTAATGGATGTGAGATTGTTATTTTTAAGGCTTCTTAAAACATATCTGCTCTGTTGGTGATAGATATTATAATGATACAGTAACAAATGATCTTAATACGAATTTTTTTTTTTTTTGGCAGACTAAGGCTAGCATTTCTAAGAAAGATGTGGATGTACAAGAATTTAACCTAGAAAAGGTATGTACTTGAAATTGTTAAATTACTTATAATTAACTTTATTTATACACTCTTAAAATTTATTATAAATTAACAATTGTGTGTATAATACCAAACAATGACTATTTTACATGTTTAATCATTGGGGAAATGCTTAAGCAAATCATACATTTTTTCTGTGGCATTGCTGGAATACACTTGGGTCTGGTTTTGTGCCCACAGGCTCGTTTGGAAGTACACCGGTTTGGGATCACAGGTTATGGAAAAGGAAAGGAAAGAGTCCTGGAACGGGAACGTGCCATAATGCTGGGAGCTAAGGTGAGGGGTGACTGTTGCCTTCTGTCACCAGACCGGATGCAGAGAAGAGGAGAGTCAAGGGCAAATCAAGGCAGGGGGGCACTGGGACATTTGTGCAGAGTAATAAATGATGATACATGTCCTTGTTCTTCCATTTCAGCCTCCCAAAAGTAGTTATGTCAATTACAAGGTTTTGCAGGAGCAAATCAAAGAAAAAAAGGCAGCAAAGGAAGAGGAAAAGAGAATGGTAGGTGTAACCTTCTGTTCTTTACTCCATAAAAGTGCTGAACAAGAAGGCAAATGCAGTTTGCACAGTGGCATGCTCCAGGCTTAGAAGTCAACAGGGACAGAGTTGAAGGGTCACACGCTATGCACTTCGTTGAGTCAGCCATTTCAAAGTATCCGTCAAGTAATCTGGCATGTGCAGGGTTTACTTTGTGTCACTGTAAAGGCATATCCCAGGCTGGGTAATTCATAAAGAGGAGTTTTGTTTGGCTCACAGTTCTGCAGGCTGCACAAGAAGCATGGCAGCAGCATCTGCCTGGCTTATGGTGAGAGCCTCAACTGCTTCCACTCCTGGCGGAAAGCAAAGGAATGCCAATGTGTAGAGACCACGTGGTGAGAACAGGAGGCAAGAGTGGAGCAATGCCAGGCTTGGTTTTAGTTCCCATCTCTTAAGAGAACCAAGAGGAAACCAATAAAGTGAGAACTTGTTCCTTAGAGGAAGGTGCTAAGACCAAGCCCTTCCTGAGGGACCTGCCCCATGACCCACCCTCCTCCCAGGAGGGCCCACCTTCAACTGGAGAGCACTTTTCAACAGGATGCTGGGAAGGTCAAATATGCAAACTATCACATCCCTTGCTCTGATAATATAGGCTACTTTGACCTTTTTCCTATACATAAACTTCCTATACTCTTGGGTTGTATAGCACACAAAGTTCTATTAAAAACCATGGGGGAGGGCAGCACCTGTTCCTCAGTGAGTAGGGCGCCTGCCCCATATGTCAAGGTTGGCGGATTCAAACCTGGCCCCCGCCAAACTGCAACAAAAAATAGCCAGGCATTGTGGCGGGCGCCTATAGTCCCAGCTACTCAGAAGGCTGAGGCAAGAGAATTGCCTAAGCCCAGGAGTTGGAGTTTGCTATGAGCTGTGACGCCAAGGCACTCTACTAAGGGTGATAAAGTGAAACTCTGACTCTTAAACAAACAAAAACAACAACAAAAATACCATGGGGGAATAGGTATTACACTCTACCTCTTAAGGTAGAAGATTTGACTTCCACCCAGAATGACTTAGACTTTCACATTCTTGAAAGGGTTTTAGAGTAAAACTTTGAGACTATTATATTTAGTGTGCCCTCTTGAAAAAATACTAAAAATAGATGGTATCTCAGTGACTTTTGGTCACAAACCTCTTGCCTTTCTTTGAATCTCCATTATCCAGTACTGATACATATGTGATCTTAAATTCTGAAATCAGGCTCACGAAACAGATATTTTCAAAAAAAAGAAGAGGAAAGGACAGGAAGACAGGTGAGTGATACCCTCGGATAGGGTTGAATAGTCTGATGAGTCTCTCCATTAGTTCTGAGACTTATACGGTGAATATATATGATGTTTGCAGCCTGTTAGGTGCTTCACTATCTCATTTATATTACTAAGGCCCTTAGGGACCTAAGGGGGAGCTAGGACTTTGATCTAAGTTGCCTAAGATCAAATAGTTGCCTCACAATAAATTAGAAACCCCTCCAGTCTCCCATTTTTCAAAACCCAAACGCCACTAGTGACTAGTGGAAAATCTGTGATTGTATTTTCAACAAGAGACTCTGTTTGCTCCTAAGGGCATTTGCCAATACGTCAGCAGAGTCTGGATCAACACACTGCCTGTCCTTTGATGTTCCACATACTGTAGTGTGCCATGATTTTGAATAATTGGATTCAAAATGGAACATGGATTTTGTTGCTTTCTCCTTGTTTTCTTAGCTTTCATTTAAGTGCCTTTTTCTCTCAGAATTGACCATTGTAGCCCTTCTCCCTGGGCTCCTTGTGTGCCTGTGCACACTGTAAAGCAGCCAGGTGCCTGTCTAGTGAGTGCCCAGGGTGTGCCAGGCACATGGGGCCTCAGGTGTGGGTGTGCAGCCATGGGCACACAGTGAGTATCTCTGCCCTAGAGAGGCTGACACTGCAGGGAGGGGGAAGCACCTCAGACATACAAGCTGATGGCTAAGGTGGTGTCAGGTGTTGACAAGTGCTGTGACAGGGCTGAAATGGAGCACTGTGAAAAAAGTTAGGAAGAGTGAGGGGAAGTCACTCCAAAGAGGTGACATCTGAGCTGATAACTGAGAAAAGAGGAAGGGACAGCCTGGGAAGATCTGGAGCACAGCGTGTCCACAGAAGGAACCAGTGCAAAGGTGCTGAGGCAGGAAGGCAGTGGGCATAGCTCAGAGGCCTCAGGGAGGCCAGTGCGGGGGTGGGGTGGGGGGAGACGGGGGAGTGCAGGAAGGCCAGTGGCGTTGGGGAGGGTGTTTCTATGGGTGAGGACTTAAGAGGTTGCAGGCCAGACTTGGCGGCCTGGTTGGTGGTGGTGCTGAAATACAAACTTGTGAGCTTAACTATTTATTGTGCTTTCCCTGACTTAACTGTAGGAAACCCAAAAAGAAGAAGTCAGCTCCCAGCATTTTGTCAAGTGGACCAACCGGACAGGTTGGAAAATTCAAAAACGGGACATTGATTCTGAGCCCATTTGATATAAAGAAAATAAATTCTTCCAGAGTGGCTAAATGAAGTACTCTATCAAATAAAAAGAGGAATGGGGACAGCCAAGTCAGCTCTGCCGCAGCTGGGACTGTGGGAGACTTGTACACTCGCCGACTCTTACTTTATGGTTCACAGCTGCTTTTTTGTTTTGGAAAAAAGTCAGACCCAAGCATTTGTTTCACCGTGCTGAACACGTTGGGCCGGGTGCAGAGTGGCTCTGAAGTGAACTGGCCGAAGAGCCTTTGAGTCTCCTCCAGCAGCATCACTTCAATTTCCTGTTCACAGGATTTGGTGCATTTGGTTGTAATACAGTTTTTCACAATTTTACTGCTTTGTAAATGCTAGTAATTTATATTAAATTGCCTTTTAATATTTTTAATGGTAATGTCATAATATCATGAAAGGACCAAGAATCTAGTCATTTATCAGTTCTGTGGAGAACCAGTTTTGATTTTCAGCCAACCATGTGAATGAAATCCACTTCATAAGAAGTTATATAAAATAAAATACAGCTTTTGTAGCACATGTGACTGTGCCTATTAACTAACACAACAGGGGATTTTAACTCAGATCTTCTTACCTATGTTCAAGTGAAGTTTTCTCCCTCAAAATCATATTTATAATGTTATTGCCCTTGCTTAAAGTGATGGCAACTTATCAGTTTGTGGCACATTAAAAAGAAGTCTTCAGTGATGTTAACAATTTTGACTTTTTTTAATTGTCAAAAAATTCAGCTCAAATTCTAAAAAATCAGTAACTGTATAAATGGCTGAATTTGTTACCTGTCTTTAAGATGCTCTGAAGGCATTGACCAACGAGGAACTCACAAGATGTTTAGACCAGTGCCAGCAAAATTGGAATGAGGTTGTGTTTTCCAATTTTAGTTTGAAAGGCAGTATTCATTAGTACATATTTTTTTGCCACTAAGAGTAATTTTTTTAAAGGTATAGAAAATCTCTCACATGACATAAAGCATGAGGGAAAAGCTCAGGTGCTAGACATGACCCACTAGCAAAGGAGGTGCATTAGTTTAACCTATCTCAGCACAGCTTGGTAGCCCCACCTCCAGGAGCCATCAGGCTTAGACAGAGGCACACTTGGCCAGAGACTGAACCATAGCCCAAGGGTAGTCCATTTTGAGCAAAACATGCAAATTCCAAGTATAAATCATGAAGCTTGTTTTTGGTTTGACTTTTTCAATTTACTACATAAATATTTTATTTATTTTTGAGATAGAGTCTCACTTCACTGCATTGCCTTGGGTAGAGTGCAGTGGTGTCACAGCTCACAACAACCTTTAACTCTTGGGCTTAAGTGATTCTCTTGCCTCAGCCTCTCAAGTAGCTGGGACTACAGGCGCCTGCCACAACAACCGGCTATTTTTTGTTGCAGTTTGGCTGGGGCCAGGTTCAAACCTGCCACCCTCGGTATATGGGGCCGACGCCCTACTCACTGAGCCACAGGCGTCGCCCTATGTATGTATTTATTTATTTTGAGACAGTCTCACTAGGTTGCCCTCCCTAGATTGCTATGGTGTCATAGCTCACAGCAACCTCAAAGTTTTGGGCTTAAGCAGTTCTCTTGCCTCAGCCTCCCAAGTAGTTGGGACTACACAGGTGCCCGCCACAACACTGGCTATTTTTTTTGTTGGAGTTGCTGTTTAGCAGGCCCCGGCTGGGTTTGAACCCTCCAGCCTTGGTGTATGTGGCTGGCACTGTAACCACTGTGCTATGGGCGCCAAGCCTGCATAAATATTTAAAGAGCAGTTTTCTGAGCACTGGGTACTCTGGAAATACCTAGAGCAGTGATTTCAACCCGTGTACTGTGAGAGGATCTTAAGTGTGCCACAAACATTTTTAAAGATCGTTAAATTATTTTCAGAAGACATTCAAAGCACAGTAAGTATATTCTTTTTTTTACTCTTTTTATTTTGTCATAATTTAAGTGTGCCATGGAAGGTTAACAATAGGTTCAAGTTTGCCAAGAGATTAAAAAAAAAAAAAAAGTTGAAAAATACTGACCTAGACGTTTAGGGGCTATGAACAAAAACAATGAAAAAAATCCTGTACTTTAAGGAATGAAGATCAAACTTAAGGCTGTGCTTCTTACTTACTGTTGATAATGTTTCCTCTATTATAAGGTTGGCAGCAGACAAGCGACAGTGAAAAACAGGCCAAAGAAAGACAGGTTCCTAAGTTTCTATCAACAACCGCAAGGCAAAGGATCTGGGCCTCAGGGCCCAGGGCACACAGGCCCTCCTTGTAGCTTCCAGTGCTGCTTTTTCCCTGGCAGACACTGCTTCCCAGCCACACACATCCACCCAGCTCAGGACACGTCTCTGCAGGGCATGCTAGGTGGGGGGCTGGCCTGGACTTGGGGGCGTCTAGAGCCTTGGCTTTTGGATGAGCCCAACTAGCTGAAAAACGGTTGCAAATTTCTTTTGGACACTGGAACAACTTTTTCTGTACTTCTCTCTAACCCTGGTCTTTTATCTCCCAAACCCATAACTATACAGGGGGTGTCTGGAAAGTCGGTTACCAAATTTTTCTCCCAGCCTTTAAGCTGCAATTGGGATGACTTGCTGTTCTCTCATGCCTCCCTAATCATCCCTGAAAGACCTGCTCCCCGTTTGGGGAGGGACATACTAACTAAAACAGGAACTTTTCCCTCCTGGAGATCTAGTCATGATCAAAATTCTTCCCTCTAATTTACCTTCCCTGACCCCAACTTGGGAAGTCCCCTTTCCCGTTATCTTGTCTTCTTCTACTGTTAAAGTTATAGGAGTCGATCCCAGCATACATCATTCACGAGTAAAGTCCTGGAACCATCCATCTTCTATGGAGGCAGGCAATGAAGACAGCCAACCACAGACCACCTACACTTGTAAGCCAAAAGAAAGTTTGTAGTTATTATTTAGGAAACAGCAAGAAAAATCCTAATATGGTTTTCTTTTAGCATCACTGAATAAGTGCTTCT
>CAUYRH010057471.1:0-11209 GCA_963574655.1 Perodicticus potto
TTCATCAAACTGATTAACATAGCCTTCCTGGCATTTTCTCAGTTATTATATGAAGACATTTATATTCTGCATTTAGTAAGGTTCGCCTGTACCCTTCTAAGATGCACCGTAGGTGTGGCCCCACCAATTACCCTCCCTCCACCCCAACCTCACCCCTCCCCTCCCTTGCCCCTTTCCCCATATTCTTGTGCTATAGTTGGGTTATACCCTTCATATGAAAGCTATAAATTAGCTTCATAGTAGGGCTGAGCACATTGGATACTTTTTCTTTCATTCTTGAGATACTTTGCTAAGGAGAATATGTTCCAGCTCCATCCATGTAAACATGAAAGAGGTAAAGTCTCCATCTTTCTTTAAGGCTGTGTAATATTCCATGGTGTACATGTACCACAATTTATTAATCCATTCGTGGATCGATGGGCACTTGGGTTTCTTCCATGACTTAGCAGTTATGAATTGGACTGCAATGAACATTCTGGTACAGATGTCTTGTTGTAGTGTAATTTTTGTTCTGCTGGGTGTATACCTAGTAAAGGAATTATAGGATTGAATGGCAGGTCAATTTTTAGATCTCTAAGTGTTCTACAAACATCCTTCCAAAAGGAAGGTATTAATGTTTTCTTCTCTCTGGGCCTCCAGCTGACTGTTATGGTGCTGCCCCATATTAATGATGGATCTTCTCCCCCAGGTCACTTAGAACTCACTCACGTGTAATCTCCTCTGGAAACACCTCCCCCTAGCCACACCCAAATGCAATGCTTTCCCAGGTTTCCAGGTATATCTTTGTCCAGTCAAGTTGACACCTACAGTTAATGGTCACGCTGGCCATCTAGGCATTTTTTTTTTTTTTTTTGGTTGCAGTTTGGCAGGGGCCGGGCTTGAACCCGCCACCCTTGGTATATGGGGCCGGCGACCTACTCACTGAGGCACAGGCACTGCACCCATCTAAGCATTTTTAAACTACTCTTTAGTCTGTCCTCAGTTTTTACATCCTGAGCTCACACCCTCCTGACATAGCTATAGTCTCCATGGACCAAGCTGGAGCCTCCGCTTGCATAGGGCAAAGCGCTGACTTCTCCTCCAGGTAAGCCCCTCGGCAGGTTTTTGGGTTGTCACTTCCAATCTGTGACAATCATTACTACTACTCCATCTACTTTCCATTCTCTGAGAACTTGTTGAAGTATGTTGTTCCCTGTGGTCTCCCCCACCATTCATTTTGTTGTTGTGGATTAATACTTTTAAAAAAAATTCCTTTCTCACCATATTGGGAAGATTTGGTGGATGGGGAAAGAAAATCAACACTTATGGTGAATTACCATTTTTAAACTTGAAGTAGTTGTCAGATTCTAATATCATCAGCTCATAAGAACAAAATTGAATTTGATTAAATTCATCTTGATACCATATAGTATGGAAGAGGAGTATATTTAAATATTAAGATCCCAGTTACCTTGGTGAGGATACTTTTACTGTCAGAGGCATGTCTGACCTTAATTTGAGGAACTGCAGATTCCCATCTCCTATCTTATGCTCCCGCCAGGACATAATCTGATCAATTGGCATGGCAAATGAAATTGCTCATGCTGTTTGTTACTTTTTAATGCTTGTCCTTCTTTTTAACTTTGAATTCTCTAAACACAACATCATAAAAGTCTCCTATACTTTCTCAAATCCTTCTTCAAATAGAGAGGTTGCTGTAAGAGAATCTAAGCTGAAAATTAGATAGAGATTAAAAAGTCTTGATGCAGAGAGAGCTAGTAGGTGCCAGAAAATGTTTGAACAACAGCTAAAAAGTGACAGAGCCCGAATCAGAACAAACTCTACTCCGTGGATTCAGCTTCAGAGTTTAGAATCAAATTAAAACTGTGAAAAGACTTTGAGCAAAGGTTGCTTTTGTTTTTCACTATATGCTTAATAATGCATGCAAATTGCCCTTTGTACCTTTATTCATAATAATCTGAGATAATGTATAAGATCTTTATATTTGAACAATTCAGATTCTATACATAGCTCATTTAATCCTCACAAATCGGTAAAAAAGATATCATTATTAACCTAATTTTTTTGATGAATAAACTAAGGCTTAAAGGGGTTGAATAACCTTCAGGTTGCATAGTGGCAGGACAAGATTTTTTGTGATTTTTCCACCACTGTACCCTGTGTATTTAACTTAAATGCTTAACAATGTGATCACAATGGCCAAACAATTAACTTAAATAACTCTTTATTGCCTCTAAAAAGTAAGCTCATAGCTTTCGGAATAGACAAAATTTTAGGGGCAAAAAAAAAAAAAACAAAAAAAGTGAAGAGGAGAGAGGAATATTCTGTACTTGCTACTGACTCACCAAAAATAGATTATGATGACAATGAATTCAAAAAATTTTCTGGACTTCTAGGTAAGGACTTTTCTCAAAACTTGATCTGGACTCAAGCATCACACTGATCTAGCATTGTAATTTTCTAGACTGAAACCTCACAATGTACTTATCAGAACAAGATGTTTTTAAGTGTTTAGTTTTATTTCAACTTTATAATGCTTTGGATTTGCCATTTAAAAAAATTTTTGTTTATTTCAAATTTATATAAGGGCATACATTTTTAGGTTACATTGTTCTCACTTCCAGGGTAAAGTTCCATTTGTAAAGGGCCTTTCACTCAGGGAGTGTGTTATACACCCTCACAATGTGCACGTTAGGTGAGACCCTCCCTCCTTCTGCGAGTTTTCCTCCCTCCCCCCACCTCCCTCTATCCCCGTACTAGACTATATTTGTGTTTTATTGTTTTTATGAGCATGTAATTGTTTATATATTGATTTCATATTAGTACGGAGTCCATTGGATATTTATTTTTTCCATTCTTGCAAAACTTTACTACGAACAATGTATTCAACTCCACCCAGGTAAATGTAAAAGAGATTTATCCATGTTAGTGAAACTTTTTTGTCTACTGGTAATCTATTCCAAAATTACTTATTTGCAAGAGTAAAACTGCCGATGTTAGACATATCACCATTAGTTACTTTCTCCCTTATAAAAAACAAAACAATAGCTTCTCTTCCCTCCTCCCATTCAACACTACTTAACAATTTTATTTCACATTTTCAGACTATGTCTGCTATCGGCTATAGACAAATGAAAGACCCCAAACCTAAATGACACCAAGACCAGCTACCATATCTTATTTTTACAAGCTGAGCTTTTTATATTTCTAGTTGACAGAAAACTATCTTGTGACCAAAGATTCACTCTTGAAAAAATACTTTTATCTACATAACAACTTAGATAAGTCTAGATTAATATGATTACTTCATGCTTGTTACATTAATGAAAGGAAATATTTTTTGTTGTTATAAAATGAAATGGCATTTTTTTGTGATCCAGTAACAAAGCTATTTCACTCAAGAAATTACTAACTGGTTTGACTGGATATGTATTAAGGTCACAAAAGTCAGGTTCATTTTATAGTACTTTCTTGACACCTACATGTTTGGAAAAGTCAACACTGTCATCATAAAATATTTATAATAAGCTATTGAAAGAAATCTGCAGAATATACTATTAAGCATTTCCTTTAAAATGTATTTCAGAAAGTATTCATGGGCTTAAAATACGGTGTCTCTAAAAACATCCCTCATATGTGCATTCAGTTAGAAAAATATTATGACCAGTTTGGTGACTTTGACTAGTTCCAGTTCCTAAAAATATCTGCCTAGTGCCTTCAACAAGAATAGTCATGGAAAAGCATTCCTGCTGCATGCAAAATTGAACTGCCTTCCACTTAGGAACATTACTTTTTAAACATGATTTATAATTGCTTATAAAACATTTCTGAAAAAATAATAGCATGACAGTGAAAAGTAATGCACCACTTACCCCAGAATAAACAATGAAGTTAAAAGATCAGTACAATTAAATTTAATCTAAGTGAGTCTTAAATTAAAACACAGCAGTTTGGCAACACATGTGTACAAAATAGAATCAAGAAACCAGATGCAAACTGTTAATTATAAGAACATGTGTCATCAGTGCACTTGGGACTCTCAGTTCAGCCAGTGATACAACCTTTAAGCCCATAAACTAAAATTTGACTCTCACATCATAGACATCAGTGCCAAAGCTTTTTATATCTTAACATGTTTAGGTTTTAATATTATGACCCAGTCAAAAATAGTAAACAAACAAAAAACAGAGTTGCAATTGCAATTTAAATATTTAACAATTTTTTAAGCATTGAGCTTACATGAATGCACAATTTTAAAGGCTGTTTAAAAAGAATATTTAAATCAATAAATGGTAATGTTTATATTTAATTGTCTATATGTTGAAAGCAACTAATGATTTTAAAAATAATTTAAATTTTGGGTGGCGCCTGTGGCTCAGTGGGAAGGGTGCTGGCCCCATATACTGAGGGTGGCGGGTTCGAATCTGGTCCAGTCCAAACTGCAACAAAAAAATAGCCGGGCGTTGTGGCAGGCACCTGTAGTCCCAGCTACTCGGGAGGCTGAGGCAAGAGAATCACCTAAACCCAGGAGTTTAAGGTTGCTGTGAGCTGTGATGCCACTGCACTGTACTGAGGGCAATAAAGTGAGATTCTGTTTCTAAAAAAACAAAACAAATAATAATAATAATAACAACAATAATTTAATTTTGCCACGAGTTCTGGATAGACGTGTTTGGCCAAAAGAATTGTTATTCTCTAAGATAATAAAAATCTTCTAAGAAAAAAAATACTTAGTATTTTTAGGAAACATATTTCAGAATATTATTTGATTTGGAAATACAGTCTGCAGATTTCACCAGGTTAAGAAGAGGGCCCTGTTCCAATATGACTGGTATTCTTGCAAGAAGGGGAAATCTGTAGACAGACATGCATGGAGGAAAGAGGATATGAAGACGCATGGGGAGAAGACAACCATGGTCAGAAGTGATGCAGCTGCAAGCCAAGGAATGCTGGCGACCACCAGCAAACACTGGAAGCTGGAAGAGGCAAGGAAGCATTCCTCCTCCCCTAGAACTGTCAGAATAATAACCGCCCTCCCGACGCCTTGATTTTAACATCCAGCCTCCAGAACTGTGAGACAATAAATATCTGACAGTTTAAGCCACCTTGCTTTTTAATATTTTGTAATAGCACCTCTAGGAAACTAATATAGGCATAACATATAGATGTTTCAATTTTCTGATTATTTTCTCTCACATATAACTAAAAAACTGAGTAAGCTATAATTCATCATTCCAAATCCTCTGAAAAGCATGCAGTATAGAAAGAAATAATTACTTAATTTCTAAGTAAAATAATTACTTAATTTTCTAAGTAATAATGGGTTGATGAAATCATTTTTGATCCTTGAGTGATAAACAGGCCTATAAGTGACTCACCAATATCACAAGTTGCTTGGCCTGGATATGTTTATCTTATATTATCCATATACTTTGCTTTTCTTCTTTTTTTTCTTGAGATGGAATCTCACTCTGTTGCCCACCTATATACTTTTCAAGAGATGTCTTTGCTAATATCTTTTTTTTTTTTTAAACTCTTATCTTCTAAAGCAATCTATTTTTACACTGTCTGGGAGATAAATGCACCTGTAAATAAAACTGTCTTTACCTTCTAAAATGCTCATTACAGTCTCAGATGCTAGTGGCCCATCTAGCAGGGAATTAATAGATCAGGTAGTTCAACGATTTTATTTCTCAAAGAGGAAACTGGGATCAAGAGAGTTGAAGCAGTAGCTTCGTCTTTTGATGAATGGTCTAAAGATTGTACCTCTTTTTCTGTACCACAGTACTAGGGATTTAAATATACTTTAAATCATGTTTAAAGGATCAGATTTTTCTAGATTCTTTCTATATCCTCTTTATGGCTTGTCACATAGTGGCCTTTAAAAAGTAAGTGATAAATAATTGTGTAATGGTTAGAATGCTCATTTTATAGTTTTTTTTTGATGCTGTAAATGAACGTGCTATAAATACTCACACAGAATACATAACTTACCTGCCCTTGTTACAGGTAAAACAGCATGAAGCCTGCTCTGCTTTCCTGACAGAAGCCTCTCTTAGCATGGTTGTGCGTCTGAGGCAGAAGGGGTCTTTCTAAATCAGGCCTCGAGTGGAGGTAGGTCTTAAGTTTCAGCAGCACATAGACATTTTTACTACATCCTCATCTCCCAATCTGTCCTTCGTGGCTGTCTTTGAAAGTACGGGGTGAAGAGGTCATGAGAAAGGTCAACAAACCAAAATAAAAGAAAATCTAAGGAAAGCTACCAGGATTGTCAAAAGATAAATGAAATAACAACTTTAATAAATGGCTTTGTTTAGGGCTATTAATTAATTCATATTCTCCACAGTTGTTAATAGTTCAATTAATATCTGCTTAGCTACAGTTACTTAGAGATCTTTCTTCATCTTCAAAGAATATTTGCTTCAAATAATAACATTAAACTTAGGAATAGGGAGATGTTGGTTAAAGGGTACAAAGTTTCAGTTAAGTAAGAGGAACACATACATATGTGTTGCGTGGTGACTATAGTTAGTAATGTGATGCACAATTCGAGTAGTTAAGACAGTATATTTTATTTTTTATTAAATCATAAACACATAGATCATATATATATTCATGCATTTATGGGGTACAATGTGCTGATTTCATATAGAATTAGGAATGCTTACATCACACCGGTTAGTATATACCTCATCTCATTTACTTAATTTTCATGTTAAGATATTTACACTCTATACTAATAGATCTGACATGTACATTTGCACCATAGGTGTGATCCCACCATTCACCCTCCCTTAAAGGAAACTATCCCCTCCCTTCCCATCCCCCCTCCTCCCTCCTTCATCTTGGGCCACAATTGTGGTCTATTCTTAATATGAATGTATGAGTGATTGTAAATTAGTTTCATAATAGTACTGAGTACATTGGATATTTTTTCTTTCATTCTTGAGATACTTTACTAAGTAGGATATGTTTCAGCTCCATCCATGTAAACGTAAAAGAGGTAAAGTCTCCTTTTTAAAGGCTGCATAATATTCCATGGTATACATATACCACAATTTATTAATCTATTCATGGGTCAATGGGCATCTGGGCTTCTTTTTTTTTTTTTTTGCAGAGACAGAGTCTCACTTTATCGCCCTCACCCTCAGTAGAGTGCCATGGCATTACACAGCTCATAGCAACCTCTAACTCCTGGGCTTAGGCGATTCTCTTTCCTCAGCCTCCCGAGTAGCTGGGACTACAGGCGCCCATCACAACACTTGGCTCTTTTTTTGTCTTTGCAGTTTGGCTGAGGCTGGGTTTGAACCAGCCACCTTCGGTATATGGGGCTGGTGCCCTACTCAATGAGTCACAGGCACCGCCTGGCACCTGGGCTTCTTCCATGACTTGGCTATTATGAATTGAGCTGCAATGAACAATTTGGTGCAAATATCTTTGTTATAAAGTGATTTTTGGTCTTTTGGATATACACCTAGTAGAGAAGTTGCAGGATCAAATGGCAGGTCTACTTTTAGATCCCTGAGTATTCTCCATACTTCTTTCCAAAGGGGACGTATTAGCTTGCACTCCCAACAGCAGAAGTGTTCCCTTTTCTCCACATCCATACCAACATCTGTAGTTTGGGGATTTTGTTATGTGAGCCACTCTTATAGGGGTTAGATGATATCTCAAATTGGTTTTGATTTGCATTTCTCTGATGATTAAAGATGATAAGCATTTTTTCATGTATCTGTAGGCCATGCACCTATCATCTTCAGAGAAGATTCTGTTCATGTCCCTTGCCCAATGAACAATGAAATGGGATCACTTGTTCTTTTCTTATTAATAAGTTTGGGTTCTCAGTGGATTCTGGTTATTAGACCTTTGTTGGAAATAAAACCTGCAAATATCCTCTCCCATTCGGAGGGCTGTCTACTTGCTTTACTTACTGTGTTTTTGGCTGTGCAGAAGTTTTTTAGTTTGATCAGATCCCAGTAATGTATTTTTGGTGTTGCTTCAATTGCCTAGGGGGTCCTCCTCATAAAGTATTCTCCCAGGCCAATTTCTTCAAGTGTTTCTCCTGAACTCCCTCCAAGAATCTTTATAGTTTCATGTCTTAAGCTTAAATCCTTTATACAGTGAGAGTCAATTTTTGTTGATGGTGAAAGGTTTGGTCCAGTTTCAGTCTTCTACAAGTCTACAGCCAATTTTCCCAGCACCATTTGTTGGGAATCTTTCCCCCAATTTATATTTTTGATAGGCTTATCAAAGATCAAATGACATCTCTTGGGTTCATCTCTTGGTTCTGAATTCTGTTCCATACATCTACCTCTCTATTTTTGTACTGTTTTGAATACTATAGATTGATAGTATAGTTTGAAGTCTGATAGCATGATTCCTCCTGATTTGTTTTTATTTCTAAGTAATGTCTCGGCTATTGGAGTATTTTTCTGTTTCCATATAAACCAAAGTACTATTTTTTCCAGATCTTTAAAGTATGATGGTGGTGCTTTGATAAGGATTGCATTAAATTTTGTAAATTGCTTTGGGTAAATAGACATTTTAACAATGTTGATTCATCCCAGCTATGAGCATGGGATAATTTTTCATTTGTTAACATCTTCAGCTACTTTTTTCTCAGAGTTTCATAATTCTCTTTATAGAGATCTTTCACATCCTTAGTTAAGTAAATTCCCAAATATTTCATCTTCTTTGGCACAACTGTAAAGGGAATAGAGTCCTTGACTTTTTTTTTGGCTTGACTATTGTTGGTATATATAAAAGCTACTGATTTGTCAGTATTGATTTTGTATCCTGAGATGCTACTGTATTCCTTGATCACTTCTAAGAGTTTTGTGGTTGAGTACCTGGGGTTTTCAAGGTATAAAATCATATCATCTGCGAAGAGTGAAAGTTTGATCTCCTCTGACTCTATTTGTATATGCTTGACTGCCTTCTCTTACCTGATTGTGATGGCTAAGACTTCCATTATAATGTTAAAATGAAGTGGAAACAATGGGCAACCTTGCCTGGTTCGTGATCTGAGTGGAAATGTTTTCAATTTTACTCCATTCAGTATGATATTGACTGTGGGTTTGCTGTAGATGGCCTCTATCAGTTTAAGAAAAGTTACTTATATACCTATTTTCTTAAGTGTTCTGATCATGAAAGGATGCTGGATATTGTCAAAAACTTTTTCTGCATCTATTGGGAGAATCATATGGTCTTTGTTTTTTATTTTGTTTATGTGATGTATTAAATTTACAGATTTACATATATTGAACCAAGCTTGAAACCTTGGGATAAAATCCACTTGATTATGATATATAATTCATTTGATGTGTTGCTGGATTGTGTTTACTAATATTTTGTAGAATATTTTTGCATCTATGTTCATTAAAGATATTGGTGTATAGTTTTCTTTTCTTGTTGAGTCTTTTCCTGGTTTGGGGAACAGGGTGATATTTGCTTTATAGAATGTGTTGGGAAGTATTCCTTCTTTTCCGATGTTTTGGAAAAGGTTAAGTAATACAGGCACTAGTTCCTCTTTAAAGGTTTGGTAGGATTCTGATGTGAAGCCATCTGGTCCCAGAATCTTCTTTTTTGGGAGATTTTGTATAGTTGATTCTATTTTAGTACTTGATACAGGTCTGTTTGGCATTTCCAGTTCTTTCTGATTAAGTCTATGAAGTTGTTCTGCTTCCAAGTATTGGTCAATTTCATTCAAATTTTCATATTTCTGAGAATAAAGTTTTTTGTAGTATTCATTAAGGAGTTTTTGAAATTCTGAGGTATCTGTTGTTATTTCACCTTTGTCATTTCTCTTTGATGATACTATTGAATTTAATTTTCTATTTTTGGTTAGGTTGGCCAAAGGTTTATCAATTTTGTTAAATTTTTCTAAAAACCAACCTTTTGATTCATTGATCTTTTGAATAATTCTTTTGTTTTCGATTTCATTTAATTCTGCTGTAATTTTAGTTATTTCTTTTCTTCTGCTAGTTTTGGGGTTGGAATGTTCTTCCTTTTCTAGGTGCTTAAGATGTCCTATCAAGTTATTGACTTCCTGTCTTTCTGTTCTCTTGAGGAAGGCTTGCAATGCTATAAATTTCCCTCTTAGGACTGCCTTTGCAGTATCCTAGAGGTTCTGATAATTTGTGTCTTCATTATTGTTTTGTTCCAAAAATTTGGCAATTTCCTTCTTAATCTCATCTATGACCCACCAATCATTCAGCATAAGGTTATTTAGTTTCCATATCTTTATATGAGTATGCAGGTACCTGTTATTGGTGACTTCAACTTTTATTGTGTGATGATCCAAGAAAATACAAGGAATAATTTCTATACTTTTAAATTTGCTGAGGTTAGACTTGTGACCTAAGATGTGATTAATTTTGGAGGATGTTCCATGGGCTGATGAGAAGAATGTGTATTCAGTTTGTTAGGATGAAATGTTCTGTAGATGTCTGTTAAATCTGATTGTTGAATGGTTAAGTTTAAGTGTAAAATTTCTTTGCTTAGTTTCATATTGGAGGATCTATCCAACATTGCCAAAGGGGTGTTAAAATCTCCGAATATTATTGTGTTGGAAGACATTAAATTGCTCATATCTGTTAGGGTCTCCCATGTAAATTGAGGAGCATTCTGGTTGGGCACATAAATGTTAATAATTGACATCTCATCATGTTGAGTGTTTCCCTTAACAAATATGAAGTGACTACCCTTGTATTTCCTTACATTTATTGGTTTAAAGCCTAGTGTATCTGCAAATAGAATTGCCACCCCTGCTTTTTTTTGATTTCCATTTGCCTGGATTACAGATGCCCATCCCTTTACCCTGAGTCTATATTTATCCTTTAAGGTAAGATGAGATTCTTGTATGAAGCAGATATCTGGCCTGAGTTTTTGTATCCCATCAGCCAACCTGTGCCTCTTAAGAGGACAGTTTAAGCCATTCACATTAATTGAAAGTAATGATAAGCCTGGTAGTATTTTGGTTGTCAAGTTTTTCGAAAGTCCAGTGGACATTTTGAATCTTTTCATCAGTGGGGAAATTGGGTTTAGGTCAAGAATTTCAGAGTGAGTTTACTTTGGTAGTAGAGCATTGTTTTTGTCATTATGGAGGATGGGTCTAAGGATATCCTGAAGAGCTGGTTTGGTTATGGCAAATTTCTTCAACGTGTAGTATGTCATTAAAGTATTTAACTTCTTTGTCATAAATGAAGCT
>CAUYRH010057480.1:0-32884 GCA_963574655.1 Perodicticus potto
TCACCAGGTTCTCATCCTGAATCCCCTGCTTATCCCCTCACCAGGTTCTCACCCTGAATCCCACACCCATCCCCTCACCAGGTTCTCATCCTGAATCCCACACCCATCCCCTCACCAGGTTCTCACCCTGAATCCCACACCCATCCCCTCGCCAGGTTCTCATTCTGAATCCCACACCCATCCCCTCACCAGGTTCTCATCCTGAATCCCACATCCATCCCCTCACCAGGTTCTCATCCTGAATCCCCTGCCCATCCCCTCACCAGGTTCTCATCCTGAATCCCATGCCCATCCCCTCACCAGGTTCTCATCCTGAATCCTCTGCCCATCCCCTCACCAGGTTCTCATCCTGAATCCCCTGCTTATCCCCTCACCAGGTTCTCATCCTGAATCCCCTGCCCATCCCCTCGCCAGGTTCTCATCCTGAATCCCCTGCCCATCCCCTCACCAGGTTCTCATCCTGAATCCCCTGCCCATCCCCTCACCAGGTTCTCATCCTGAATCCCATGCCCATCCTCTTGCCAGGTTCTCATCCTGAATCCCCTGAGCATCCCCAAGGCCTTCTGAAAGACCTCAGTTGGTGTCTTTCTTCAGACTTGTCCCCGTGAGGTTAAGAGAGGGCTGACATTGAGGTTTTAGGTCTGTTGTTCTCTTTTCCTAGAAATTCTACACCTCTCCTCCACTCCCCCTTGCTTAATGGCTCTTTAAATATTGAAATGCCTGGAAAAACAAAACAAAATAAAATGAGGCAGCAGCCTGTCAAAGGAATAAGAACAACAACCACCAAAATGTTGGTATCTTTTAGAATTTGTCTTCCTAGTGGTAAAAGTATATAATTAATAGGAGAATTTTCCTCCAGATGTGGCTATACTATAATAGAGCCTTATAAATGCTACAGAAAGAAAAATTGCTTGGAAAGAAGGCGTCCTCAATGAGAGCACACCTGGGCCTGACAAAGATTGCATTTAGGGACTGCTGTGCTATCACAACGCAGAGAAAGACCAAGTCTCAGGGAGCAGCTGGAGAGAAAGCCCCTGCAAATCTGCATGCAAATAGCAGACATTGTTAACTTAATCAGATGCCGAGGAAACGATGTGCCAGAACTCGTGGATGATCTACACGGAGGGAGAGTGGCCTGGCCTGGGCTGTGCTGGGCGCCGCCAGGGCCAGGGTGGGACCCAGCAAGGTGCAGGCAGCCTGGCCCTAACCCTGGGCCCCACTGCCCGTCTGCAACTCATTTACTGCATCATGCCTAATCTGCTCTTTGAAAAGATAAAAAGGATAGAGTATATTTCAATTGGATGGAAGCGTTATTTTTTTTTTTTATGGTGATATAGGTATGGGCATTATTTCGCCAGACTCCATAACTCCAATTAAATAATATTTCTGCTTAAATATCCGGGTGCATGAAGATAAGAAATATTGCCCTGGAGTGTATAAAGAAAGATTTTTTTTTTTCATTAAAAAAAAAAAAAAAAAGAAAAGTAGCTCTCTATAGATTGAAGTGCTGGGTATAAATTGTACCTTAAGAAGAAGTGGAAGACACCTGTTATTTATATTTTATATTAATATTAATGAAAATATATATATTTGAAATCTCCATCTTTTAGCCTAGCACCATAAAAAATATAAAGTAATACTATTTAATCACCCACAGCTTAATAGTGCCTTAGTTGTTTACTGAGATTGCACTAATTGCTCTGTACTAATGTGTTTTCTGTGATATCCAGTAGTGCTAAGAGAACTGAGATCCATAACCAATTAAATATAGTGTTTTTTATGTTAAAAATATATCTGGTGAGGCTAGAAAGGGAGCAGAAGCCGCCCTTACGAAAGCAGGGTTGGCACCCATTTGGTGCCCAGCAGAAGGGGCCCGCATTGCCTCCTTAGCGCAAAGACAAAGGGGGTAAATTTTTTGGCAAGGAAATGAACCCAGGAAAGCACAACAGACTGAGAGTTTCCTTTTTTCCCCCCCTTCCTGCAACTCCTCGAGCTGTTTCTCTCTCTCTCGTGCAGCGAGGGAGTTTCGTCGGGGCGGGAGGCAGGGGGCCGCAGGCCACCCCCAGCCGGTGCCGGTGGGCCGCCAGCCCCGCAGGTCGTGCCGGGGACGCGCGGCTGGCCCCGGGCCCGGGCTGCCGGCCGCCCGCGAGCCGGAACAGCGCCCCATTCACGCGCGGCAGCCCCCGGCAGAGGGTTAATTGGGGATCATTGTTGTCGGCTCCAGAAGGAGCGAAGCGCCCCGGATCGGGCCACGCGGGCGCGGCCCCGGGCGGGAGGAAGGTGAGGGACACCGGACGCAATGGCATTAACAATAATTACCAAGGCGGTTGGAGTAACAAAGGAGTGCGCAACGGAGACGCGCCCAGCCCCGGGTGTCTTCCACGAAACCGCCGTCCCCGCCGCCTGCGTTCGTTGGCGCGGCGCCCGGCGCTGGTGCGGCCCCGCCGGCCCGCCGCCCGCCAGCCTGCCCGGCCCGCGCCCGGCCCCGCCGAGCGGCTGCACTTCACCTTACGGAGGGGAGATAATGAGATCAATTAGAGGCGCCGTCACCGCGCCGGAGACAGCTGCTGGTGCATAGTAATCACCGGCGGGGCTGGTGCGCGGGGCTCCCCGCTACCTGCGCGCCCGCGGCACCCAGGGCGCGTCACAGGCCCCGCTGGGACCTCGGCCCTGTGCCCGCAGCCGCGCGCACCGCGGGCCCTGCGCCCTCCTCTGCGCGCTGCAGCCTTGGGTGTGAGTGCACGTGGCCTGAGTGTGTAGGTGTGAGAATGCTGGGCGGGAATGTGTGTGTGCGGGGCGCGAACAGGAGCTGCGACGCATGTATGTGTTTCTGAGTGTTCGCATCGTACGCGCCTGCGGGCCTCTGTGGGGATGCGGGTGTGCAGGCACCTGTGAGCCGTGCATGTGTGTTCGTACACACGAGTGTGCCTGTGCGCGTTTGAGGTTTGTGTACCCAGGAGCGGAGGGGTGTAGTGAATGAGGGCACCTGTGTGTGTCTGTGTGTGTGTGTGTATGCCCCATGCCTCGGCTGCCCCCTGAGGTCCTGAGGGTGCGGGTGGGTGTGGGAGCCCCTCTCCCTCAGCCTGGTGCCCTCCAGCTGCTCCATAGGTGCCGAAGTTTCCCTGATGGCACAGTTCCACCTGCTGTGTCTCCTTGGCATCAGCCTCACCCCTGCCATACCCACCTGTGTTGAGGGTGGTGGCGGCGGCTCTTGACCTCCACCTCCCTTTGTGGATGGCTCTGTCCGAGCACCTGCCTGCCTGGCCCTTGGAGGCACCCTACTCTTGCCCCTGTTACTATACACCAGGTGATGAGGCCAGGGCAGCCACCAGCGCCCCCCCAAACCAGGGTGGTGCAGCCCCACTTGCATTTAGCTCGGGTTATGCAGCACCTGCCGGCTGCCCAGTGCTGGGCACTCAGGCTGCTTTCCACTGTCAGAAGGGGCTGGGTAGGGCAGATACTCACTTTAGTGGGCAGAGCGAGCAACCGGGCAGGAGCAGGTGGGAGGGGCTGTCTTGCTAGTAACACAGAGCTGGACCTCAGGATTCGCTGTCTCTCCTGCCTGGAAGGTCCTCCTGCCCATCTTCTCGTGGTGCCCAGCTCAACTGTCCCCCTTTAGACCACCCTCCTCCCTGGCCACTTTACCCACTTGTTGCCCACGCTGTCCCCTTCACCTGCTCAATGGCTGTTGCCTGCCTCTGTCAGAGCGGACGCCAGGCGAGGTCAGGCCTTAGCTGCAGGCCACACACAGTACCTGGCACGGGGCCCTGCACGGTGGGTGCTGGTGTATGAGCCCACAGGTGTGCGTGGGGCTGCCCTGTGGGCTGACAGCCCATGGAGGAGACCAGTACTTGGGCCATAGCCACACTTGGGCCAGGGGCATGGCCACTCTGAGATGAGGGCCCCGGAAGGGTGGAGCTGCTCTGGGGGACTGTCACCGAGACACCTGCTGTAGCCTCCACTGGGAAGGAGAAGGTGGGGGCAACAGCTGGGCAGGGAGGGGGCAAGTGGCTCCTGGCTTCCCCACTAGACTCTGGGTCCCCTGAGAGCAGGGCCCTTGTGCAGGTCCTGGGAAAGCGTCAGCCCTTCCAGAATCAGAGGGGACTTGGCAGGAGGCCTGATGTTTCCTGTTTCCATGTGCAGAACTGGCTATGTGGCCTCTTTGGGGACCACCTCTCTCCTACTGCATCTGGGGGGGGCCTGGGAGTCTAAGTTGAGTTGTGTCTCCTCCAACCTTGGTGTGCCCTTGAACAAGGGATTTGACCTCACTGTGACCTTATCCTCCCATCTTTGAGATGGTCCGAGAGCCCCGGCACCGTCTTTCTGGATGCCAGGACAGAACTGGCTGTGAGTGGACGCATCTTAGAAAGTATGGGCTTTATGACTCTGCTGTTGCCTCAGCCTGGTCTGACTCTGCCTTTGCCCTGGCCTGGATACCCCTTCCCATGTTCTGCATCTTCTGACACGTGTTTACAGTGCTGAGTGGGGGTGGTTTGGCTCTGTCCCAGATGGTGGGAAAATTCTGGTAACTGGCAACTCTTTGAAGTTCTGCTGTAGACCCCTCCCTGTTCCTGCCTCTCTCTCCTACTCCACTGGCCAGGGTCCCTGTGCTCTCAGAAGGGGGAGGGAAGGGGGCTGGGAGGAGCCCAAACTGAAGAACCTTCTTATGCTGAAGAATGAAATCTCCAGTGATAGCTCCTGTGAAAGGTGGGTTTGGCTGGTTTCCACTGGGACCTCCTGAGGACAGAGCTCCTGTTAGGAAGTTGGTCCCTTCAAGACGCTGACCTCCCCAAGGTCTACTGTGTGTAAGATACCAGCTGGAGGAACACAGCTGTGGGTCCTGTCTCCCGTCTCCTGAGTGATTGACCTTGGCGGGATTTCTCTGGTCTTGGGGGCGAGACGTGTGGGGCGTCATCACCTGCCTAGGTTTCAGGGAAGGCCAGTTGGATATACATGAGCCATTACTTTGAAAACTTCCTATGAATAACATTTGGGAAAAGAAGACTATTGTCGTTATAATTTTTATTTCCCAAACGTGTGCGTTTTTGAAGGGTTGTGTTCTCTTGATTGGATCTTACATGATGATTTTGTGGGAAGGCATGAATAAAACGTCCCTGGTGGGCGGCGCCTGTGGCTCAGTGAGTAGGGCACCGGCCCCATATACAGAGGGTGGAGGGTTCAAAGCCAACCCCGGCCAAACTACAACAACAACAAAAAATAGCCGGGTGTTGTGGCGGGCGCCTGTAGTCCCAGCTACATGGGAGGCTGAGGCAAGAGAATCGCCTAAGCCCAAGAGCTGGAGGTTGCTGTGAGCTGTGACACCATGGCACTCTACCGAGGGTGACAAAGTGAGACCCTGTCTTTAAAAAAAAGAAAAAATAAAATAAAATAAAATGCCCCCCATTCCACCTTTGTTTGGGAGGGATTTTGAACTGGTGTACCTCAAGGGGATCTTAGGTGCTGCAAAAATTTTTAAAGACTATTAATTATATTGTTTTGAAAGACTTTCAAAGCATAGTATTTATATTCTTTTTCATTTTCTTCTTCTTTTTGATCAACATAATTTAAGTGTGGCACAGAAGTTTAACTGGAGGTTCAAGTGTGCTGTGAGATGAAAAAGGCTGAAAAACACTCATCTAGCTGGTTGTGGCTACTTAGGGAATGTCCTTAGGTGGGATCCCCACGGGAGGACCACAGATGGCAACCAGCCTGAGCTAGGTTGGGCTAATGTCATAGCCCCCAGGTCTGGCCAAAGTGACTCCTGGCTTCCCTCTTCTCTGCAGAGCCCTCTGTTCTGCAGCCTGGACAGGTGCTGCTGAGGAATGAAACACTTCCTATTGGGTTGATTCCTGTTGCAGAGACAAGGCAGGGTGGGAGGATATAGCATCATTGCCAGGAGATCTGAGAACTGGAGGGGGTGAAGGGTGGAGGGGTTTCAGGTGAGTATCAGAAAAGGGGGAGTGGACCTGAGGGTGAAAGAGGGGAAGAGCTGTGTGTCTGTGGGGGGGGGGTAGGCTCATTGTGAGGGGTGGCAGGGGACACAGAGAGGCTGCGCTGGGGTCGGCAGGGAGGCTGAAGGGGAGAGACGCCCTCGATGGGAGCCAGCTGGTTCTGCAGATGCTATAAGGGGTGGGTGTGGGAGTCACAAAAGGATGCAGAATTCAACTTCACAAGTCGCTGAGGTGTGCCTGGGACAAATTGGTTGGTTGGTCACTGAGTAGGGCTATCTAAGTGTCCTTGCCTGGCCTCACTTCGTCTTCCCTGCAGAAGGGAGTAAGGATGTTGTTCTGTGGATGAGACAGCTCAGACCCAGAGGGGTGACGTAACTACCTGCCTAGTGTTACAGAGTGGGGACTACAGGACAGGCTGACACCACTGAGAACATGGCCACTCTGTGTCCTGAACAGAACAGCTTCAGCAGGGAGCAAAGACCCCAAAAGGAGAAGTCAACACAAAATGTAGCCCCCGGTACCAGGGTGTTCTTGGGGAGGGCCTTTTTGTAGAAAAGGAATTATTTTTGCCAGCAGTCAGCGTTTTGTCCTATCTTTACATGGCCCAGTTGCAGACCTCACTTGTTGCCTGCATAGAAATTCGTGCATGGGGTGAAACGTTGGCAGGAAACTCCTCCGTCCACGGGAATGGGAGCTGTGGTGTGTGCACTGGGGACGGGCCACCCTGCAAAGAATGGCCTACACAGTGTTAACCCCCAGCCAGACCCGTCTACCTCTGGAGGGTGCAGTCACTGGGCCCTTGGATGCTGTGAGGCCAGAGGAATCTGAGTTATGACTGGCCAACAAGAAGTACGACGTTGAAGAGTCATAAATATTAATTTTTTAGCCCTCTGTAATTCTAAAGTGACGCGACTGATTTGTTTCAAGCTCTGCAGGGGAACTCGGCTGTGGCCTCAGACATGAGCATTCCCAGACCAGAGGATCTTTTCCTTCAGCTGTTCAGTCTTCAGCTACTGGAAAGGAGGATTGCAGGGCCCCGACGTTCTTAGAAGGGTGGCAGCATGTGGGAGGGACTGTGGGACGTTTTCCAGAAGGATCACTTCTGTCCGTCTGGGGCTTCTCTGGAGGGACCAGCCCTGTGCCTCCCCAGTTGTACAACTGGAATTTCTAATAATCAGCATGACCCAAAGCAAGCCCATTGCCCCCGATTGGCCCTCCTATATGCCAGGCCCTGTGCTGGGGCCAGGCACTGGGTGACAGGCAAGGTCCTTCTTTAAATTCTAGGCATGGGAATACATAGTCAACAAAAGTGTGTCAGGATAACACCCAGTGGGAAGATTAAACTGACAGGGCCTCCTTTAGATGGGGTGGTCTCAGGAGCCTCCCTAGGAAGTCACCTTTGATCTGAGACTTGCCTAGTTAGAGGGAGCCAGGCTTCCAGACCGAGGGGGTCCTGTAGGGGCACAGGTCCCAAGGCAGGAACAGGCCTGGCATGCTGGAGGGGCCAGGGCCAGAGCACCAGGGCCCAGGGAGGTGGGAGGGAGGTGAGGCCACAGTGGAGGGCAGGACAGGCCAAAGGGCTAATGCCAGTGGTTAGTGGGAAGCCTTGGAGGGTAGAGGCAGAGTGGTGGCGTGTGGGCAGGCTTTCTGTTGCTGATAGCAGCCAGGGCGAGGGATGGGAGGGAGGTAGAGCTGAGCTGGCTAATATGTACATATCTGCCTCTTTTATGTCACTGTGTGTATGTATTTTTATATGTGTGTGTGTATCAAGATATGTGTGTGTGTGTATATATTTTACACACACACTTGTCTTTACTGCGTCAAAGCTTTGCTAAATAAATTCCCATGAAGTCTACCACCGGGAAACCAGCAAACATTATAGTTTTTAATTTCAATTCTTTTCTTTTTTGGAAGAGAGCAAGCAGGGAGAGAATGCTTTTCACCCCCTGGGTTTAAATCTCATCAGAACGGGCCTGCGAGACCTCGCGAGTGACGTGGACCTTCTTCTGTCTGCGTTTTGGCCGATGCGTTTACTCTGCACCGGTCACCGTCCCCGCCCAGCCTGCAGAGCAGCAGCTTTGTTTCCATGTCCCATTTCCGTGTTATGGCTACCGACAGACGCAGTTACTAAAAGAAAGTTGTCCGATTTGAATTAAGCATAAACATGTCAGCTTCGTGGACTGAACACCATATCTTTCCTTACACATCACTTGTGCAAAGCTCGTCTATGGTTTGGCAAAGTTTCTGCAACAGCACAGCCCATGCAGCCTTCGTCGCTCTTTTCCTCTAAGACATTTGGGGGGAAAAATCCACAAAACAATAATAGATCAATACATTTAAATTAGAACTTTCAAAAATTCAATAATGGTATTTACAAATTAATAAAGCACTGTAAAGAAAATATCTGCACTTCTTTATTTAGGGATACAGTTCATTTTTTCATTGATTAAGCACTTTTTTTTTTTGGTGGATGGGACGTGGGCAGGGAATTTTTTTTTCTTTTTTCTCTGAAGAAGGAAGTTAAGTGTGCTTTTGGTCCCACCTGTCATTTATTAATGCATGAAAGCCAGTCGTGAGGGAAGGGCAGGGATAGTCTGGCTTGGCAGGAGCTGCACAGAGGCAGAATCCACAGGATGACCTGGGAGCCGTGCGGCATCCGTGAGAACAGAAGTAAGGACAGGACGCCAGTTTCTGGGTCAGGTGGCTCTGACTTCAGGAGGAGGTGGGTGCTCACCAAGTGAAGGGAATTTGGCCTCGAAATCATTTATTTTGGCTGGGCACGGAGGCTTACGCCTGTAATCCCAGGACTCTGAGAGGCCGAGGCAGGTGGATCGCCTGAACTCAGGAGTCAAAACCAGCCTGAGGAAGAATGAGACCCTGTCTCTGTAGAAAACCTAGCTGGGTGTTGTGGCAGGTGCCTGTAGCCCAGCTACTTGGGAGACTGAGGCAGGACGATTGGTTGAGCTCAGGAATCTGAGGTTGCTGTGAGCGCTGATGACCTTATGGCACTCTAGCCAGGGTGACAGAGTAAGACCGTCTCAAAAAAAAAAAAAAGCAAATGAAAACCAAGTAGCTGCTTTTCTTTGTTCAAAAGAATTTCCCATGGAAATCCTTAAAATTAGCCAGCTCAATGTTACACATATATTATAAAATGCAATTCCTTTTTTTCCCCCTGTAAGCAATGATTGCAACTCAAGTTTTGGGGACTGTACTTACTTCATCGAGCCAGGTAGATCTGTACATGGCTTGGGCCTGGGGTCTGCCCAGCGTGGGCAGTGACTAGCCCTGAGGAAGACAGGCAAAGACATTACCAGAAGACCCTGCAGGGCAGGGGACACCCCTGCTGGCCGCTGAGCAGCTGGACACAGGCCATCACTCGCTGGCTCATCCCTTTTCCTCTTTCTGCCCCTCCCTCCTTTGTTTCTTCCACAGAATATTGATCCAGGGTCAGTGGTAGACCACATGCTGTGTGAGTGTGTGGGGGGGCATGATAGCGACCCGGAGTCAAGGCCACCAAGCCTTCTCAGGGACACACTGTCCTGGGGCCAACTCAAGTTCGTGCACAGTGCTTCTCCTCTGAGTGATGCCCCGCGTCAGGCCCTGCCTGGGGTGCCCTGGGGACTTCAGGAGTCCCCCTAGATGCTGACACTAGTGTGCAGGGTCTGGAGAAGGTGACACCCCCATGGAGGGTGAAGGTCAAAGGGCATTCACATACTGCACCCTGAAGGTTGGGAAAGGAAGAGTGCCTTGGAATGGGGGCACCTTAGCAAAGGCAAGCCTCCAGCTGGAGGTCAGAGAAGGTGGAAAGGACCTTGAGGGGTAAGAACAGCGCGGGTGGGTGGGGTCAGTGGACGTGAGGAAGGAAGAGCGGATGGGCAGGCTTGGCCGGAGCCCACCCAGACACCCAGCGAGGTGATGACCCGGTGGGTTGTGGTGTCTGAAGTGGGCCAGGGGCTGCCCATTGGGGCCTCAGCTGTTCTGGAAAGCAGTGTCGGTTCTAGGGAGGCGGCGGCCACCAAACTGCCCTGAAGGGTGTTTCCCCCGAGCTGGCTCACCTGGCCCTCAGCCCAGTTATAATGTGGCATTCTTCTTCCCGAGGCTCTGCTGTGTGATCATCCCCAGTCTTCCTTAGGCCACCATCGGCTGTTTTCTACTTCCTAACATGGTGGTGGCTGCTCGTGACCTCCAAGATAAATCTCTAACGTCTGGACTCAGCATCTGGGCCTCCTCTGCATCAGCCTCCCTAGGTGTCCTTAGGTTTGTCACAGCCCCCTGCACGACACACTCCTGGGTGCTGACCGATCGCACCTGTCCACCCTCCTGTTGGCTACCCATGTGGGTGTTCCAGCTGCTTCTCCAGGCCCAGCTGCAGCCCGACCCCCGCTGTGCTCTGAACTCAGAGTGTACGCACTGCCTCGGGCTTCCCTGAATCCCCAGCCAGGTGGAGCCATGGGCCCTCAGAGACCAATGATTTTCAACCATGAGAGGATCTCAGGTATGCCGTGAAAATTTCTAAAGATTATTGATTAGATTATTTTCACACGTTCAAAGCACGTATGCACAGGTGTGGAGAATTTCAGGGCCTAGTGGATTTGCTTATGACCTGGGAGAGGAAACCATGGGAGAGGGAGGGCCTGAGATGAAGCGGGGAGGCAGCCTCGGCCAAGATGTGGGGGCTTCCGATGCCTCAGCAGCAGACGACATAATGTGCTCAAAGCATAGTAAGTATATTCTCTTTTTCACTCTTTTTTTTTGAGACATAGTCTCACTCTGTCACCCTGGGTAGAGTGCCGTGGAGTCATAGCTCACAGCTGAGCTCAAACAGTCCACCCACCTCAGCCCCCTTACTCCTTTTCTTTGATCAGCATAATTTAAGTGGGCCACGGAAGTTTAACTATAGATTCAAGTATGCGTGAGGTAAAGATTTGAAAACACTGCACTGGAGCCCGGTGTGCTTGCTGGGACCTCAGTGTCACATCTGAACACGTGAGTCGCAGGCCCCAGAACTGGCAGGTGCTTGTCAGAGACCGTGTGAAATCATCCGCCTGTCCCACTCCTAACTGAGACCTCAAACACATTCTGTCGTCTGCTGGCGAGGCATCGGAGGCCCCCACGTCCCGGCCGACACTGCCTTCCCCATCTTCATCTCAGGCCCTCTCCCCTCCCAAGGTTTCCTTCTCCGTGTCACGAGCAGATCCTCGGGGCCCTGGAAGTCTCCACACCTGTGCACATGCGATTTCTGTGTCTGAGGAAGCTGGCCACTTTTCTTTCCTTTCCCCCCCCACCCCAGAAAACTACTGTGTATCCCCCAAGGCCCAGCTGAGAAGTCAGCTCACTGCAGGAGCCGTGCCACTGCTCTGGGCAGAGTCAGCCCTTCTCCCAGCTGAGCTTTCGTATCTGTTTCTGTGTCTGCTCCGACCATGCCATCTCCCTGTGGCCTCTATAAATGTCCGCACCCTCCTGACTCCTGCCTCTTCTGACACACAGTAGGTCCTCGGTGGATATCTGCAACGTTAATATCTGTCGTCCTGAGAGCAGTGCCTGGCACACAGCCAGGGCTCTGGGTATCAGGCATTTATTGGTAAGCTCTCAAGAACAAGTCTTTTGGTGGAAGACACGTGGAAATTAGTCCTGCGTCTCACAAAACACTTCTATCATAGTGAGAACAGTGACAGAGCCTGTCTGCAGGTCGGTGGTGTGTACAGCAGGGGACCGCTTCCAGAGGCTTATCCAACGTCACAGCCTATCAACAATTTTTAAGATAACATGTTGACATCTGTGTGTTTAAGATTCTGATAAAAAAAAAAAAGATGCCAGAGGAAGCGCTGTGCAAAGCAAGAGTCGGCCTGTTTGATTTGTGACTGGAGTGTCCGTGGAGATGCAGAGAGAAGGTGGTGGGTCAAAGGGGGAGCGTCATTTTATGTTGGAGACCCACCCCGGCCTCCAAGCTCTGTGGCCTTGGAGTGGTACCAGAGGGAGACCTGAATGGGGAGAGAAGGCCGGCACATAGCAGTTGGCTGCAAAGGAAACAGGGCCTGTTGCAGAGCCAGTGATGGTCACAGCCTGACTCTGAGTCTCGCTCTGCACAGGACTGAGGAGGCCCGAGGCGCCCATAGCCCCTGCTTGCTGCCAGCCGGGCTCAGAAGACCCTGTGGAGGGAGGCTGGTGCGGGGGCCAGTGCTTGAGAGATGCCAGCAACCTGCCCTCCCGTGGCTGACAGCAGTGAGGGACCCACTGCCTCTTTCCAAGCCATTTATTGCCACTTACCATGGGCTGGCATTACATCTGCTGCTGAGAGCTGAGTGATCCCAATTTGGAAGCCGTGGAGGCTGTTTTTCACCCACACTGACATAAGCCATGACTCTCGAAGCTGATGACACACTCGAGATAAGGTCAAATGCTCGACAGAAAGGGACATTTGTTGCTTAATCCCTATTTGCAAAGAAGCTGCAAATGCTAATGGCTAGATGGAGATGGGGTTCTTGTCTGGAAGGCAGGGCCCTCTCCACTGTACAATCACATGGAAACTGCTTATCAGACTGGGTGACCAGGCTGGTCAGTGGGTTTTGGGCCCCTATGATGAGGCCAGGTGTAGGTGGGCATGGGGGGTGGTCAGCAGGCTGGGTGTGGGTGGTGGTCAGCAGGCTGGGCCTGGGGGTGGTCAGCAGGCTGGGCCTGGGGGTGGTCAGCAGTCTGGGCCTGGGTGGTGGTCAGCAGGCTGGGCATGGGGGGTGGTCAGCAGGCTGGGCCTGGGGGGTGGTCAGCAGTCTGGGCCTGGGGGTGGTCAGCAGTCTGGGCCTGGGGGGTGGTCAGCAGGCTGGGCTTGAGGGTGGTCAGCAGGCTGGGCCTGGGGGGTGGTCAGCAGTCTGGGCATGGGTGGTGGTCAGCAGGTTGGGCCTGAGTGGTGGTCATCAGTCTGAGCCTGGGTTGGTGGTCAGCAGGCTGGGCCTGGGCGTGGCCCGCAGTCTGGGCCTGGGGATTGGTCAGCAGGCTGGCCCCACATGGTTTTCTATCTTCTTTCCATTTCATCCCCTGTGTTGAGGTCAGATTTTGGGCTGTAAGGGCTGCTTATTTGGC
Source organism: Perodicticus potto (assembly GCA_963574655.1). NCBI lineage: Eukaryota > Metazoa > Chordata > Mammalia > Primates > Lorisidae > Perodicticus > Perodicticus potto. Next base: position 13,029 of record CAUYRH010057480.1, read on the forward strand.
CAGGAAGTAAGTCCTGGGAGAAACAGGAGGTGAAAACATGAGGCTAGAGGGTATCTGTAAGACTGAGCGAATCAGAGCAAGTGGTGGCCACTTTTTTTCAACCTGAGTGAAGACAAAGGGACCAACAGATGTGCCTGCCCAGGGATGTGGCAAAAAGCTCATACATGGATTTCCTAACAGGACTTGGGAGCTCTGGAGAGATGTCATTCAGCTTCGCTTGAAACAAGCTGGACCTCCCTGAACTACGGGGGCTTCATGAGGTCAGCCAGCTGTCCTAGGGGCACCTGACGGCTGTTCCAGGCCCTCCAGACATCGTGGCCTCCCCTGTCGTACTTTGTGCCCCCCATGGTCCCCCAAGGTGGCGTTTCCACCCCACAGCTTCTGGAGGCCAGCTGTGGGCTCCGGCTGTCACTCCTGAGTCTCAGCATCCAGAAAGACTCCTCTGGTGTCCCCTCTTCCTTCCTAGGCTTCCCTCCACCCTGAGGGACCTTCTAGGGAAGTCCAGTGCAATAGGCCTAAACTTTATTTGTTTATTTATTTATTTATTTGTTTCTACAGAGTCTGCCTATGTTGCCCTTGGTAGAGCACCATGGCGTCACAGCTCACAGCAACCTCAAACTCTCTTGGGCTTAAGAGATTCTCTTGCCTCAGCCTCCCATGTAGCTGGGACTACAGATGCCCACCACAACTCCCGGCTATTTTTTTTGTTTCAGTTGGCATTGTTGTTTAGCAGGCCTGGGCCAGATTTGAACCCGCCAGCCTGGGAATATGCGACTGGCGCCTTACCCACTGAGCTACAGGTGCTGCCATAGCCCTAACTTCCAAAGGTATTTACTTACGTGGTAAAGGTGTTGGGGGAGACCAGTTCCAAAGGTATTTATTTGCGTGGTAAAGGTGTTGGGGGAGACCACATCCAAAGGTATTTACTTGCGTGGTAAAGGTGTTATCAAGAGACCAGTTCTTGGCCAGGCACGGTGGCTCATGCTTATAATTCCATGGGAGGTCAAGCTCAGGAGTTCAAGACCAGGCTGAGCAAGAATGAGACCCTATCTCTACTAAAAATAGAAAAAAATTAGCCAGGCATTGTGGCAGGCCCCTGTAGTCCAGGCAACTTGGGAGACTGAGGCAAGAGAATATCTTGAGCCCAAGAGTTTGAGGTTGCTGTGAGTTATGATAATATCACGACACTCTATCCAGGCACAGAGTGAGACTTTGTACCAAAAAAGAAAAAAAAAAAAAAGGAGAGAAAGACCAGTTCTTAGAAACAAAAATGCTGTGCTTTTCAGGATTGGGCCAGAAAGTAAGTTACTTTGGTTTTTGATTTTATTTCCTGGCTAATTCACAGTAGCTAATGGAAAGGCAGAGAGATTCATTCATGGGTTTCTCCCACATTCTAGGCTTCAGATCCTGTCATGGGCCTTTCTGGACCTCATTCGGGCATCTGGGGAGTGGTTATTTATTCACAGAGTATGACCGGGTATGGGGGTTGTATTTCTGGAAGTCGCCCCTGCAAGGCAGATGTGAGGGCCTGGGGGCCTGTACAGGAGGGAGGCCCACACCTCCCCTGAGCAGAGAACTCGAGGCTGAGCATAGGGTCTGCACTTCAAGGGTGTGGGGCCCCCCTGGCGTGAGGGCACCCTCTCTGCACACGTGCTGTACACCTCTGCAAAGTCCAAGCACAGTTATATGGTTCCCAAGGAGAAGGCTGGTTTGTGTGGCAATTCTACTCCACGGCAGTTTGTGGAAGGTCCCCTGGTGGGGTTGGCAATGCTCTCGTGCGTGGAGGATTTTGTTAGAGGCTTCCTTGTGGGGGGGTAACACCTGCTAGGAGGGTGATCACATCTGGCAAACTTGGATGGGGCCCTTGCCCCTCCTCTCTGCTGGGGCACAAGATCCTTACAAAGAAACGGCTTTTTGCCCAAGATGCGTGTTCCCTATTGGCGTTTTTTGTTGTTGTTGTTGTTATTTAGTTGTTTTCTAATCTTCCCTATGCTCCCCAGCTCAGAAGTCCACCTGTCCAGGACAGACACGCAGAGTCACGGTTTGCCCCCAGGGACTGTGTGAAGGGGAAACTTGTCACCAGTCACCCTCTGCTTTTCTCACCAAAGGGAAAGTTCCAAGTGGGGCTGAGCCAGGCACAAGCCTGGGCTCCTGGAAGGTGCTGGCTCTGTGACTGTCCTGTGGGTGAATATGTGACAGTGCCTTGAGTCCCGGGGGATCCTCGTTCCAGCCGCTCCACATCTTCCCCGCCCACAGTGCAGACCTGCTGGCCTGCGCGGACAGCAAATCTCTGTGGTGGACTCCTCTGGTCTCAGTCTTCCAGAAGGACTGCTTGGCTGTCGCGTGTGCCATTGTGACATTTTCCAAGTTGAGCTATAAAGGTCTCCAGACAAAGATGTTTCCAGCAGAATTAGGGAGGCAAGAAGGAGTGCCAGGCCCGTGGCACGCTGTTCTGCTATGTTTTCCCAGAGATCTCTCGAATGGCTGCAGGGATTCCAGCTCCTCTGTGGACTCTCCCTCCTTTTCCGAGAGAGCTCAGCAGACAATCCAGCTGGGGACCTCAGCAATGTGCAAGCGAGGGCTCCAGCCAGGCACCTGCCGCGCGGGGCAAAGTTTGCCCCTCTCTAAGCTCTTACTGTCAGCTGAATCCACTTCCTAGGGGTTCGCTGAGCAGGGGCTGAGGCTGTGATGAGCAGAAAGCAGAGGAGAGAATCCTGCTAATTTGCTTTTTTCCTTTACTTTAATCTTTAGTTCAGCTGTCCTTAGTATAAGCTCGAACTTATAAAATAAAAATACTAGGGACGTCTTTCCCTTTTAATAAGCTCTCACACTGGAAAAAAGGTCTGGATGAGGGAAAAAGAAGCCCAGGGCAGAGTAAAAGCGGCAGTAACATGAAACGAAACTGTTTAAGGTGGGGCTGGACTGGGAGGAGGCCGCGGGCAGCTTCAGCACTACAAAGCAGGAAGCAGAACGTTCAACTCCTCAGACAGGGGAGGCTCCAGGGGCTGAGGTGGAGACCCAGGTGTGTACTGAGGCAACAGCCCCCCAACTCCTGTGCTGGGCCCTCGCCTCCTAGCTGTGCCCACCTCACCAGCCAGGCCTTCAACGGGAGAAGCCCGCCTTCTGCATGGGCGCTGGGGACCCAGCCTTCCTGAGGTCTGAAGGGGCTGCAAGTTCCTTCGAACCCCTTAGAAACATTCCCTGCAGAGCCAGAGGTCCCCACAGGCAGGGCAGCTTTTTGGAGGATTCTAATCAAGGCATTGGAAAACTAGAGCCCCCCTCCACCGCACCACGTTTCTACTAAGCCCTGCTGAACCAGTGGGGGATTCCTGAACCCTGCCCCGGGCCTTGGGATCATCATTCAACTGTCAGAACAAACAGAAATTCCCACTTGAGAGCTGTTGTGAGCCTTCTCAACATTGCGCTTTATAAACCTCGGGTGCTGCATGGCCTTGAGCACTTGTGGCGTTAATATGTATGCACCAGAGACCACGACTTGCCTGCACTACAGATGCTCATGCTGGGGCTGGGGAGTCCTCCCTGGAGTAAAGCCAGAAGCAGAGACCCCAGCCGTTGCCCCCGCACACACCTGGGAAGGTGGTCACTCACCAGCAGCCCTGTTCCAAGGAATTCCAAAACAAAGGCCCCCCGACCCCTAAGCCTGCATCTATTTTAGTCTGGACTTGGAACCGCCCCTGTTCAGGGTGAACCTTGTTTGCAGACCTTAATTGTATAGAACGCCGAAGCCCAGGACAGACCCGAAGGCCAGGGGACACAGCAGAAAAAACGCATTTTCAGATTTGCTCAGGAACTGAATCTTCTGCCCAACTTTGCCTGGTTCTGATGGTAAGTCCCAGCCATCCCCTCGCTAGCTGCCTTCGAATGTAATTGTCTCTCCAACTGCTGGCACTGTAACCTTAAACCTTGTAATTGTGCCCCAGGACAAATCAGTATTAATTTAGCTGATGCGGCATGTCTCTGCCTCTGGTTTCCACTTCGCGTAAGGATTTCCCAAAAAAGTAAATACCAGGAGAGACAGAGCAAGCGTGCACCCATTCTGGTCTGGGGTTCTTTGGTCGTCTGCAGATGGGGAGGGTGGAAAGGAGATGCTGAGCCCCTTTTTAGGGAGGAGGGAGGCTGCCCTGGGCGCACAGCCCTGGTGGGTGGCAACCACGCCTAAGCTCTCGGGAATTTGAGTCCTCCCTTGGGGAGCCCCAGGCCTCCAATGGGTGTCATCCAGAATTTGCAGGGAAACCAGAAGGAAACCACAAATCCACCAAGGCAGAGGAGGTGGGGACAGAAAGATTTTGCGGTTGAATCTAAAGTACAAAGGGAGGGTCGGAGCAGCCACCACAGGGATTTCATTAAGGAGACCACAGAATTTAGCCTTAAGAAGTTCACGCCCATGTGGAAACAGCACACGCCCCGTCGTGGGGGGCGTGGAGTTGGAGGAGGGGGTGGCGGGCTAGCGGAGGAGGTTGGGAGGCCTGCGATGGAAGATTTACGCCCCACACCGCTGCTCGGCGACAATTACCTGTGGTTACCTGGTGACTCTGTGCCTCCAATCCCCAACGCCACGCCCCCGCCTCTTGACGGAGCCTGGACACTGGTGTTTTCTGAGCCAGCCCTCCCGCTTTCTGTGTGAGTTCCCCTTTGTTCAGGGCGTCTCTGTTCTCACGAGTACATCAGATAACCGCTCTTAAGTGAGCTACAATTAAGCTCCCAGACAAAGAGTTGTAAGTGCTGCTTTATTCTCTAGAGATGAAAATTGCGCTGGAGTAACTTCTTTATTTGACTACATTATATTACAGTGGAGGGAAGGAGAGGACTGGGGTACAAAATAGTAATTAACTGGTTTTTTTTTTTTTCTGTCCTGGAAATTAGTGCACAGTTAAATCAAAATATGACAGGGTGCACGCTCATTTACTTTTTAAAAATTGCTCGGTAACTTCAAATGAAATAACTGTAGTGGGTACATCAGACGGTGTAAATGCTGAATATACGATGGCATTTTGGAGACCCTTTCAAATCGCCCCTGTGGTACAACGTGATAGCATTTGTTCGTTTACCTGGCCAGCCAAGAGTGTGATGCCTCAGCCTCCGAGTGGAGTCTGGGAAGCAGTAATACACAGGGGGAGTGTTGTGCCGCGTCCTGCAGTCCTGCGTGCCGAGCACCAGCAGAAACCTTGAGGGGTGTGTCAGTTCACCTGTTGTTCATCCAAACACCGGCTCACTCAGAAACCACTTAACAGAACTTCATTATCCCAGCTGCTGGGGAAGAAGCCCTGGGAATAGCTTGCGGGATAAATACCGGAAGGTATATACGAAAAGCACAAGAAAAGGCGTCAGGAAGAGGGTTGCATTTCATTCGTTCATATCCTCACTTACTATTACACTCATTCTAAAGATTTATTTATTTTTTGAGTCAGAGTCTCACTCTATCTCCCTGGGTAGAGTGCTGTGCTGTCACAGCTCACAGCAACCTCAAACTCCTGGGCTCAAGCGATCCTCCTGCCTCAGCCTCCCAAGTAGCTGGGACTATAGGCACTTGTCACAAGGACTGGCTAGTTTTAGAGATGGGGTCTTGCTCTTGCTTAGGCTGGTCTCGCACTCCTGAGCTTAAGCAGTCTTACCCATCTCAGCATCCCAGAATGCTGGGATTACAGGCGTGAGCCCCCTCGCTCGGCCCACATTCCAAAGATTTTTACTGGACATCCCTGTGGACGTGATGAGTCATAATAGACTGGACCCCTGGCTTCGGTGCTGCTTACACCCTGGAGAGAAGGACATGTACACTTTAGACAATCACATGAACAAATGCAAAACCTCAACTCTGGCAAGTGCCTTAAGGAGAGGTGTCTGGAGCTCCCAGAGCCTCTGCTTGGGGACTTGGACCAAGGCGAGGTGCAGTCTCGGCAGTCTCAGGTGGGGGTAAGTGGTACAGCACTGGTAAGAACATTCCAGACAGAGGGGGCAGCACGTGCAAAGGCCCCACGGCAGAGGGAGCCTGGTGAGTGTGAGGTGGGGCTGGAGGCAGAGAGTGAGGGCTGGAGAGAATGGTGGAACCACAGAGGCCTTGGCAAAGGATTTGCCTTTGTCTGAAAAGCAATGGGTAACACGTGGAATGTGGACGATTGTTCAAGCAAGGGGCGTGTGGGCAGAGTGGAAGGCTGGGTGTCTGGTGTGCTGGACAGGGCAGTGGTGGCTGAGATGGAGAGAAAGCAGATGTGAACCACGCGTGGGCAGCGTGGCCTTGGATCCAGAGGTGGATGTCCAGGGGAGCTGGGACACCCAGGGGAGGAGCACAGGGGTGGGGGAAGCTGTGTGCAGACGGGAAAAGGGCAGCTGAAGCACCAGATCGTCAAACATCTTGGTGAAGGGGGGGCCAGGCATAGAACACACAGGGGCCCTTGCTTATCTCCCTAAGTGGCGGTTTAAGGCCTTTCCTAAAGGACTTTAATTTTCTCCCTTTTATAATAGAGGGTTAGGAATATTTTCTTTTTTTATTTTTTTTGCTTCTTTTTTTTTTTATTAAATCATAACTGTGTACATTAGTGCAATCAAGGGGTACAATGTGCTGGTTTCATATACAATCTGAAATGTTTTCATCAAACTGTTTAACATAGCCTTCGTGGCATTTTCTTAGTTATTGTATGAAGACATTTGTATTCTGCATTTAGTAAGTTTTGCCTGTACCCTTCTAAGATGCATCATAGGTGTGGCACCACCAATTACCTCCCTCCACCCCAACCTGCCCCTTCCCCTCCCCTCCCTTGCCCTTTTCCCCATAGTCTTATACTATAGTTGGGTTATAGCCTTCATATGAAACCTATAAATTAGCTTCATAGTAGGGCTGAGTACATTGGATACTTTTTCTTCCATTCTTGAGATACTTTGCTAAGAAGAATATGTTCCAGCTCCATCCATGTAAACACGAAACAGGTAAATCTTAAAGAAAGAGCCCATCTTTCTTTAAGGCTGCATAGTATTCGATGGTATACATGTATACAGGTACCACAATTTATTAATCCATTCGTGGGTCGATGGGCACTTGGGCTTCTTCCATGACTTAGCAATATTCTGAAGCCAGTCCAACAGGTGTGCCCATCCATTGCCTATTCCTGACCCATGAACCCAGACACCTTGGGTAATTGTGTGTGCACACGGGTGGTTTGGTGCCTAACTAGGATAGGGCACGTGTGGGTGTGTAATTACCACATTTGCATTTGTAAGCAATCATCTCCTTGAACAACCTTCTTCCCACTCCTCCTCTGCGACCCTCTAACCCCCAGCACACACGTGTCCAGGCACTGAGCTGGGCCAGGTGTGTCTCTGTCCCCTCCTTCCTCAGCATCCCTCCCCACGTCCCTGTGTCCCACCGCACCCGCCCCACAAAGAGGAAGGGTCACTGCCGTCCCGCTGTCTTCTTCCAGATCTGATGGGAATTGCTTGCTCTGCCTGTACAGTCTAGAAATCGTGCGTGGGAAGTTGCTTATCTGCTCTCAGAGCAGCCTTACCTTCCCGAGAGACAACCACCATTAATGAGCCGGGTTTGGTCAAATGTGAGTGAGGAGGCCTTGCTGGAGGAGGGAGCTTTCATAGGGTTGGAGTCACGCACAGCTGGTTCCAATCTCAGCACGACTTCTCATGAGCTCCATTACTCCTGGTAATGCACGAGTGGGGTTTTGCACCTGCCTCAAAGTCGGCCACAGTATGACTGTAACTTGTGTTAACAAGTTTGGGCTTCATGGCCTGGTACCAAACAAGGCTCTGGCTAGGGCTTTCATTGCGTATGGGTGCGACACTCCTCAGGTGAACCTTCATTGCTGCTAATTTTCATAATTTTGGTGGTATAATATTCATAAAAGGGTTAAAGGAGGGCGCTAACCTGGATAGGTACATTATGACCCTACAGTTAGAGAGTCTAATCCGCAAACACCTTGGATGCTATAAAGGGGACATCAGGTAATTAAAATTAAAAGCAGCAATTATTTTTTATTTCAGCATTTATAGTCCAATGCACGTTTGTTTTGGGGTGGGCAAGTTGTAGCTTAATGTTAAAACCAGTCCTACTGTTAGAGGTACAGCCTTACCGTGTTGGCCTGAATATGTCAGAGTGACTGGTCAAGGTTAGTTCATCCTGAAAGGAAGAGGGCCCAAGGTCACCCAGACCTTTGGTTTATCTGCCTAAGAGGGGCCTCCAGGACGCCAACAGTCCATCTGTTTCCTGTAAGTAATATTAGTGATGGGATTTTAACATCATGTTTTTTTTTTTCTATTTTATTAAATCATAGCTGTGTACATTAATGCAATCATGGGGTACAATGTGCTGGTTTCATATATAATCTGAAATATTTTCATCAAACTGGTTAACATAGCCTTCGCTTTCTTACTTATTGTGTTGAGACATTTATATTCTGCATTTAGTTAAGTTTCACCTGTACCCTTCTAAGATGCACCGATTACCCTCCCTCCACCTACCCTCCATCTGCCCCTCCCCCCTCCCCTCCCTTGCCCCTTTTAAAAAGTTGGCATCATTTTATACAAATCAAAAAACAAATTTCCCACCTGCATGCTCAGACAAACACACAGATCCATGAATACTCATCCCCAAATCTTTACCCCATGGCCTTCTACTATGGGTATTGCCAGCACGTATCACTTCATTTTTAAGTCACCCAAACCAGGATGCCTTTCTCACTTAGGGAGAAGAGAAAAGAGAATAATTCAGTAAGTCATTGTGAATACTGTGTTTTAATCCAAGGTGATACTAAGAAAGAAACAAGGGGGAGGACAATTCCTGAAATTTCCACTTAAGAAGTTAGTTTAAGATGCTTTCTGAGTCATCGTTTCCTGGAAGGTTTGTGATATTGTCAGAAAGATAGAGGCAAAGAAGAAAATGATTACAACAACTGTCTTAGCTGTGTCCAGGCTTGTCAGGATTATGCTGATAAAAATCAGCTAAGCCGGAAGTGAGTGCGAGTTTTTAACTTGAGAAGTCGCTGTGGATTTGGCAGCTTCAAAAGTGGAGGTGCCTAAAGTGTTTGCTCATTACCAAGATTTATTATTTCCAGTTCTGGGAAAGTGTTGGCTAAGCAAAATAAGGTCATTTTTATCAGTCTACAAGGAGGATTTTACTCTAAAAATGATAAAATGAGAAGACAAAGGAAAAAGATGAGGAGAATATAAGATTACTCTCTCCTGTAATTTGAAAGTAGGGCAATGGCATAGGTTATTTGTTAGAAGTTCATTAAAGAGTCAGGGGATTTCGTAGAGTGTTTATGCTGCAAATACATATTTAAGATTAAAATAAAAAGAGCACAATTGACCAAATGAGAGATTGAGGGATTCAAGATTTCAATTAAGAACACAGATCAGAGGTGCCCATAGCTCAGCAGCTAGGCGCCCATCACATACACGGAAGGTGGCAGGAAGGAACCAGCCCAGGCCAGCTACACAATGACAACTATAACAACAAAATAACTGGGCATTGTGGCGGGTGCCTGTAGTCCCAGCTACTTGGGCAGCTGAGGCAAGAGAATCACTTAAGCCCAAGAGTTTGAGGTTGCTGTGAGCTGTGACACCACAGCACTCTACTGAGGGTGACATAATGAGACTGTCTCAAAAAAAAAAAAAAAAGAAAGAAAGAAAAGAAAAGAAAACAGGCCATATTATAGAAAATTATAGAAAAAATATATGCAAATGCATACTAACACAAGACCCAGCTTTGTCAACTCTTAATATTTCAACTTGTCCTTTGGACTTTTAGAAGAAAATATTACAGATAAAATTGAAATTTACTACAGATAAAATATGACAGATAAAATTATATCTCTTTTCTTGACTTCCTTCTCTCTCTTTGTTCACTGAGAGTGATGGCTGATTTTATGTGTCAACTTAAAATCAACTTATGGGCTAGAGGATGCCCAGACAGTTGGTAAAATATTATTTCTGGGTGTATCTGTGAAAGTGTTTCTTAAAACGTTTAGCATTTGAATTGTTGGAATGAGTAAAGAAGATTTACTCTCACCAATGAAAGTGGGCATCACCCAACCCCTTGAAGCCCTGAATATGTCAAAGAAAGAATAAATTTGTCCTCTGCATGGCCTGAGATGTCCAGCTCCCCTTGCCTTCAGACATCTGGTCTCCCAGTTCTCAGGCTTTGAACTCACACACTACGACTTACACTATTGGAATTCCTGGTTATTTTTCCCTCTCAGTTTTTCAGATTTGGATCAGAATGATACTACTAGCCTTCCTGGGCCTCCAGCTCGCAGATGGCAGATCATGGATGAGTGTCTCTTCTTTTCTCTCCCTTTCTCACACACACAAGTAAAAGTGCTTGTTTGTACAGTAATACAGCTTCAGCCTTGCAAGGTATTGCTAAATTGTTCTCTAGATAAAATATGTTTATTCATATTCCCATCATCAATGTATGAGAGTTTCTGCATTGCTACATCTGTTTCAAAACGTCTGTCATGGTAAGATTTCTGAATTGTTTGCCACCATTTGGAATGCCAACTTGTCTCTCACTGTTTAAGTTATATTTTCCCTGATTGCTAATAAATCTGAGTGTCTTTCCATATGCTGGATGGACTTGTGAATTTCCCATGCAATGGATCGCAGGTTTGTGTTTTGGAGCACTTTTCTATTAGATTGTCTTAGGATTTTTTGGATGGATATCTATCACTGTTTCTTGGAAAGATAATTTCTCTATGAGCTCTGAGCGTTTGCTGAAATTCCACTGAGCATCTGCTTCTGAGATCTCTGTTGGAGTGGTCTATTCATTTAGACGGCAACGCCACAGCAGCTCTGTTACTGCAGCTCCACGTGAATTCTCACAACCAGGTAGAATTAGTTCTCCAAGTTGTTCTTTTTCAGCCACTGTCCTTCTGCCTGAAGTTTTGAATCAAAGTCAATCTCTACCAACAGACCCTCCGGGATCGCGATTCAATTGCATTTTGAATGACGTGAGTTTATGGTGAGCCACAAGTTTGTAGAAGAATGTTGGCTACTATTTCTTGCGATGCTTTTTCTGTCTCTGAACCATGTCCATGGAGAATCTGATTACATACAGGCTCTGATTACATATTACAAATTCTGCCTGAATTTGTCCCTTAGAACGTGAAGACTCTGCTTATTCTCCGTGAGACTGCGTTTTTTCTGTGTGTTTCATTTGAGAGAGAGTCTGCTGCCCATGTTGAAGTTCACCAAACGTTATTTCTGAAATGTCTAATCTACCGTTGGGTCATCCAGTGTGCTTTTTATCTCACATATGTAGTTTGTATCCCTACAAATTCAGTTTATAACTTCTTTAAAAAATCTCTTCCATCTTCACCTGTGTTCTACAAATTAACGTTCAGGATTTTGGACTGGTATAATTCAATTATAAATGTTCAGTGTCAAATCCTCTTATGTGTTCTTTATTGTTTACATTGATTTATTTCTACTTTTCAGGGGTCATATGTTCCTCCTCCTTTGAATTCCTGGAGACCTTTCTCAGATATTGTGGACTCTACCTTGAAGAATGCTGATGCGTTTGTATTCTAATAAATATTCTTGAGCTTTGTTCTTGGACACATTTACGTTAGATGGAAATGTATCCTTTTTGGTTTTTTTTTAATGATTTCTCAAGTGGAACCAGCGCCACATTTGAGGAAGGATTTTATTTTTCCCACTAGTGAGATCACTTTTTTTTTTTGAGACAGTTTCACTCTGTCACCTTCAGTAGAGTGCCATGGTATCAAAGCTCACAGCAACTCAAACTTTTGGACTCAAGTGATTCTCTTGCCTCAGCCTCTCGAATAGCTGGGACTATTGGTGCCTACCACAATGCCTGGTTATTTTTAGAGACAGGGTTTCGCTCTACCTCAGGCTGGTCTCAAACTCCTTTGAAAGAATCAAGCTGATTCCATTTTGTTAAAACGAATTCTACCTTGCCCCACAGCCTTCGATTCACATCTACACATCAAAGGTTAATTTACAGCTGCATACCCAAAGAGCTAATTTATACCTGAATACCAAGGTGATAGGCAGCCTGCTTCCTCCCCCACCTGCGGCTCCAGTATGTCGGGGCCCCAAGTGATAAGGGTGTTTAACACTAGGCCATCTTAATAGTAAATATCTTGATAATAGCTATTTCCCTAGGCCATCTTGATAGTAGCTATTTCCCCAGGCCATCTTGATAGTAAATATTTCCCCCGGCCCTTATGCCCCCTATCAGCTCTCCCCAGAAGTTCGCCCAACACCCTTTCCCTTTGTTCCTTTCTGTACCCTTAAAACTGCTCTTCCCTTAGCGGGCAAGGCTTTTTTGCTATCCTGCCTTGCCAGGAGCGGAAAGCCTTGGTTAACCAATAAATTTTTCTTTTTTTTTTTTTTTTTTTGCCTTTTGCTTTTGCATCGGAATTGGTTAATGGTTGATTTGGGGAAGGGACTCTACGATTTAGGCACAACACCTTAGCTCAAGCAATCCAGCTGACTCAGCTTCCCAGAGTGCTAGGATTACAGACGTGAGTCACCACACCTGGCCAAGGTCATAATTTTTTGAATATTCTATATGACTGTGGCAGAAACACCCTAATGTGACCACCAATAATTCATCCTTCTGTATAAACCTCTCCCCTCAAGTGTGGGCTCAATAAGTGTGTGGCTTGCTTCCACTAAAATAAGGCAAAAGTGATGAGAGGTCACATAAGAATTTTATGTTAAATAACAAAGGTGAGAATTTTTTCAGACGGAATTAAAGCTCTTAATAAGTTGGTGTTCAGTTAAACCAAAGGGAGATTATCCCAGTTGGCCTAGACCATTTAAAACAAGGTTTTAATCACTAGAGGCACTTTCTTTCTGTTTCTGGCTTGGAAGCAGGAAGCTGCCACTAATTCTATAATCATAAGGCAATAAATTCTGGCAACACCTTGAGGGAGCTTGGAAGGAGATTCTTCTCTAGTTGAGCTTTCAGATGAAACATGGCCCAGCCAATATCTTTATCTCAGCCTTAGGAGACCCCAAGCAGAGGATCCTTGATGCACAAATTTCTAGTGATAATGAATGTGGATTGCTTTAACCAACTATGTTTCTAGAACTTGGTAGACAGCAATTGAAAACTAGTACAATGGACTTTTTGTCTCTGATTCATGGGCAAAGTCACTATTCATGGTTCAAGGTTTGTTCCCTCTAATCATTCAAGTGATCCTTTCTCTCCTAGTTTCTTCATGTGTGGGCTCATCGGGACACTGTGACATTCGCAAGAGGGACCCTCTGCTGGTCTCCAGAACTCTCTCTCAGTGCAGCATGCTCTGATTTAGTACTCTGTTCTTTGATCAATAGACCTGAGGTTCTTTCTGTACCTTCATCTCTCTCTCTCATCAATGCAATGTCTTCTGGGGTCCCTTTTCCTGAGCTGTGGCATAAAAACTCTTCCAAAGGGGATACTAGTGTGATCATAGATGTCAGCTCATTTGATTCTCATCTCCCAAGCAAGGAAGGGTAATAGTGAACATTTGTAGTAAACATTTCATTCAATCCAAGATAGCCAAAATATTACCATTTCAATACACAATCATTTTTTAAATTGTTACGTTCTTACATTTACACTAAGTCATCAGTATTTTGTGTGTGTTTCACATGTACAGCACCTCTCAACTCAGACTGGTTGCATTCTGAGCGTGCAACCTCTACACACAATCAGTGCGCACCTCATTGGCAGCATAGCTCTTGACCTCTGATTGCCAAGGATCGCCTTTCCTGTCAGCTTGGAATATTATTTTCACAGCAAGTGCAGAGGAAGCAGAGCTGCCATTGACAAAACAGAAATGAGGAGGTAGTGCCTGGATTTTATGACATTGCAGAAGGAGATGATTTATTCATGCCAGGTTCTGAGAGCCAGATAGTAGATCATGATGAAAAAGTCCTTGTGAGGCAGAGATGGACAGAAGAGCCCTGATCCATTGAAGGGACCCAGGAGCAGGAATTTGCTCTGTTCCTCTCTGGGAGGTGGTGTTGGTGGGGACTTGGGGGATGATAAGCCTGTTGGGAGAGGAGAGAAGGGGTGATGGGGAAGCTCCATGCAGGAGGCTGTAATGGCTTCCTATTGTGCCCATTCCTCAAAGTCAGCCTCAGCCCACCTGCCACATGTTCCCTGCCCTGCCCACCTAAGGCAGGGACGTCTCCTCCTTGCACCATAGCTCGGTCTGTCTGATCGCACTCAGCACTCGCTCCTCTGAGACTCACTCAGAGTGGTGTCTGATGCTCACTCTTTCATTCATTCATTCAGAAGGTATTTAATGACCACCTTCTATGTCCCAGGCAGTATTCTAAGTGCTGGGGATACTTTAGTGAGCCAAAAAGGTAAAAATCCTTGCCTTCAAGGTACTTCATTATAGTAGAGGAATAGAGACATCAAACGTAACCATATCTAGCTTAATATGCTACAAGTTAAATGATACGGAAAGAAATAGTGCAAAGTATATAGTGAATCAGAATTGCAGAATTGGAGAATGCAAAGTAAAATTGGGAGGTCCCAGATGGTGTTACTGAAATGGTGATATTTGAAAAGGGTGTGTCCTTCTTACTGTTTATTTAACACTTTGCATTCATGCTGGTGAGGTGTGATGTCTGTCTTCCACCACCTTTGTTTTTTGATTATGATACACTTATTCATTCAATAAATATTGAGGATATGACAGATTTCTACTCATTCTCATTTTAATATTACTTCGTTATTTTTTAAAATTGTATCTTTATTTTAAAATTCAAATTTATGGCTCGGCACCTGTGGCTTTACGGGCTAAGGTGCTAGCCACGTACACCTGAGCTAATGGGTTTGAATCCAGCCCAGGCCTGCCAAACAACAATGATGGCTGCAACCAAAAAATGGCCAGGCGTTGTGGCAGGCGCCTGTAGTCCCAGTTACTTGGGAGGTGGAGGCAGGAGACTCACTTGAGCCCAGGAGTTGGAGGATGCTGTGAGCTGTGATGTCATAGCACTCTATCCAGGGTGACAGCTTGAAGCTCTGTCTCAAAAATAAATAAATAAATAAATAAAACAAAATTCAAATTTATTATGTTTTTAATAATATTATTTAAATTGAAATATCATAATTATAATTATATACATTTATGGAATAAAATGTGATG
Source organism: Perodicticus potto (assembly GCA_963574655.1). Classification (NCBI taxonomy): domain Eukaryota; kingdom Metazoa; phylum Chordata; class Mammalia; order Primates; family Lorisidae; genus Perodicticus; species Perodicticus potto. The sequence continues at coordinate 28,163 of CAUYRH010057480.1, forward strand.
TTTTGATATATGTTTAAAATGTGGAACAATTAAATTAAGCTAATTAACATATGCATCATCTCATTTACTTGCTCTGTGAGACATTTGACACTCTGTTAGTAATTTTGAAATATATGATACATTATTATTGAGTGTAGAATCTAAAAAAGTCAAGCTTATAGAAGTAGGGAGCAGGATGATGATTAGCAAATTTAAAATTTTAGTTATCTTTTTAAAATTTTATATGTCAAGGAAATTGCAGTTCCCATGCATTTGTAAGAAGTAGTACAGAGAGATCCTGTATATGCGTCACCTACGTTGCATTGGTTAACATCTTGCATAATTATAGGACAACCTTGCAGTGGAGATACTGAGATTGACACCATTCCCGGACCTTGTTCAGGACAGGCCGTGTCAACCTGCACTCTGGTACACATGTCTCATTGATCTCTGTGCAACTGCACACATAATTCATCATAATTCTCTTGAGGCAAGTCCAAACCATAGCAAATACAACTAATATGCTTCTTTTTGCTTCTCAGCTTCCCCGGTACAGGTGTGTTGCAGATTGTTTAATCACATACCAAGGAACATTTGTTTTGTTTATAAGGTACAGGTTTATAAGGGACCCACTTTCCTGGCCTCTTCGCCAACATTTTTTGTTATTATTATTTGTTAAGACGTCAACCATTATGACAAGTCTGTGGAGGTATCTCATTGTGGTTTTAATTTGCTATTTAACTTTTCAAAACTAATTATATTCCTCTGTTTGATGTTGATTATAGCACTATCTTTTTTTTAACTTGGAATTATCTTTTTACTTTAACCTATAAAAGGTAAGGGTTTCATCTGTTTTGTTTCCCTCTTAATTCCCATTTTCTGGCATTTAGTAGATACTCGATAAATAATACTTTCCAAATAAGTGTGCCAGGGTGACTAAGGTTCCAATTTTACTTGGCATGAATAAAAAACTTAAAATCCAATGCAGTTTATCAGGCTTGACACTCCTAACATTTTGGGCTGGAAAACTATCATAGGCATTGGGAGGAAGGCTGCCCCATGTCAGGATGTTTACCAGCATTTCTGGCTTCTACTACCGGATATCAGTTGCACTACCCAAATTGAAATCAAATTTGTCTCCAGGCATTGCCAAATAGTCTCTGGGGGTCCAAACTGCTCCCAGTCGAGAACTAACGATTCAATAAAAGAGACAGATATGTGTTCTGGGAAGCAAAGTGTATATGAATATACTTCAACTAGGCATGAGAACATGGCTCAAGAATCAATGGACTAGTCATTCCTCCTCTTCCAGAATGCAAATTACATCTCTGGAATGTTGCAAGATGTCCTGTCAGGCCTTGGAGTATATTCAGCTAATTAAACTGATACTGATTGGATTCCTACAATTTGGGGACACCATGCCAGCCGCTACAGATGGAACAGTGAGTAATAGAGGCATGACTTTGCCCTCACAGAGGTGTCATCTACAGGAGAAAGCCGGAGTTCAATCAGGTTGATCTCAAGACTGACTATTATTTGGGAATTGAAATTAAGGGCGCTTTGGGACTACTTACCTAAGAGGTGGACTTAACTGGTCCAAAAGGTGTTGTAAAGAAAGATATAGGCTAAGGAGAAAAGAAAGTTTGGTTAATGACCTACATCAGAGGGTTTTTAAGGAGTCAGCAGCAGAAGTTTCAGTTTAAGGCTGATCAGCCCATAGTTCTCATACTTTATTCCCACGGTCCTCATAAGATATGACAATGCCTCAGGAATAAAGGAAGTGCCAAGAAATTGGGGAGGAGGGCCTCTCATCCTTAGATTCAATAGAACTGATGTGCTTTTATTTTTTTATGTTTTTATGCAGTGCGATTACATTTTAGTGGGGTCTGGGTGTGTCCTGTGCTCTAGTTTGGGCTAATAAAGTAAAAAATCATTTAGAAGAAAAATGATCCATGAAAACCTACTCAGGAAGCCACCAAGCAGGAGAGACACAGCACCTCTCAGCCCCACTGAGCCTCAGAGAGCCCTGCACAACCAACTCTTCTTCTGTGTTTAAAGCAGTTTGGGGGTTGAGCACCAGACAAAGCAGCTGTCTGAGGCTCTAGCACTATAATGTTTACACAACAGGTATCTTCAATAAGTTACAAAGTAGCTCAGGCTCACACACACTGTGGAAGGAAGCCGGTGAGAAGGACCTGGATGCTGAGACCGAATGAGGGGATTCCGGCTTGTCCTCATCCACCCATGGGTGAAGACTGATCTTCCTGCCCCCAAATATTCAAATAATTTATATTCCCATCTTCTGCCTCTTCTCGTTCCATGTTACATGTTGTCTGTGTGTTTGGAACATCGGGAGAAGAAAGGTGGTGGATTCCATATAAGTAAAAGAGAAAAATGGTTCCTTACATTATTTTTTTTAATATACAGGGAGCCTCGCATTGGCATGGATTGTAAATTGCAGGCTACTGCATTGGCAGGGAAGTTATTAAACAGAGAGTTAAAACAAACAGCCATCCAGCACAGGACTGTGACCGATTCCTGTTCCATAAGCCTGTTTTGATTGTGACCGATTCCTGTTCCATAAGCCTGTTTTTATGACCATGAATCTAGCTTTACCCAGACCCACGGAAGGTGACATCAAAACTTATTCCCAAGTTCCCCTAGGCCCAAGTCACACACACCAGCTTGTTCCTTCTCTGCCCACAGTCTCTGCCTGGGCCCAAATGGGCGGGGAATGTCGTGTTAACTGGGAATCTCCTTAGAAATTCAGTGCCTAGAGTTTTTACTGGGTGCTCGTCATGTAGGCACTCTCTGCCTAGCATATTCCACACTTCTAGACTCTTATAGGGAAAACAGGTGTTTACTGAAAACTGTAGTGTTTGTACAGTTAGTTGAGGTACAGTGAGCCCCACTTGTCAGTGAAGGAATGGAGAGAACGCTTTCAGAATTGGTTGGGAATGTGGATTTCTGCTTGCTGCTTAAGGAAGCAAGTGGTTGCAGTTTCCCCACCTGGTTCTCACAGCTGTCCTCTGTGTCCAGGGAGCTGTCCATGGTAGGAGAATTCTCTGGCCAAGCAGCAGGGATTATTTTCTTCTTTTCTTCCCCCAATCTCTTTTCTGACAGGTTGCGAGTTGGGGGTCCAGACCCAGACCATGCTCAGGCCCACACAGTCAGGCAGGAGACTTTTCAGCCCATTTGGACCCAGGCTGGCCCATCATCAGAGAAGAACAAGCTGGTGTGTGTGACTCCGGCCTTAGGGTGTCTGCGAATCGGTTGCTCTGCTGTCACCTTCCTTGGACCTGAGTGGAGCTGGATTCAGGTGACAGAAAGAGCCTCACAGAACAGGCATCAGTCACGTCCTGTGCCGAAGGCTTTCTGTTGTAACTCTGTTCACGAACTTTCCTGTCAGTGTGATAGCCTGAAATTTACAAGTCCTTGTCAATGATGACAAGCCCCCCGTGTATAAAAATATTAAGAATAACACTTTTACAGAGCCCCCCAACCTTCCCCCTCCCACAAACACACACAGGTTGTCACTCCATGAATTAAGGCAGGTGGGATTTTCTTCCATCACGTCTGATCCCATTTCAGGCTAATGAAATGAAGAATCAGGTTAGTACCTTCTTGTGTAGCCCATAGATTACATAAGTAACCATGCAGTGTGCAAATCCTTTCTCACTCTTGGTCTCCTGGTTCTTCCACAAGACTGTGAGGTTCCCATTGTTCTCCCCACATTCTAAAGCTCAGTGTTTGAACCACTGGCCCATAGACACACAGCTAAGCAGAAGCAGAAATAGCCAGAATCTAGGGTGGGTGTCATGACTGGAGTAATGGTGAAGGTTTGGGGTCATTTTCTGTGTGTGGAGCTCAGATGGGGCACATGCATGCCTGGGTCAGGGAGGGAAGAGAGCTGTGTACCACGTGCTGGGGATGAAAGGCTGTCTGAGTGACTCATTCAGAGAACAGCCTGCTCCCCACAGCACAGAGAGGGATCCCCAGCCACTCTGAGGTGTGGACTGTTGAAGGGCAGTCAGGGAAATGAGCGCTGCTCATGCTGCTGTGCCCATTGCTGAAGCTTGTGACCATTATCTTGGGTGACAAAGAGGAATGCAGCAATTTATTGCATTCTTGGCATTCTGCTGAGTTCGGGTTTTAAACTGAACTTTAACATGTATTCATTTTCCAGAACAAATGGTTCTTTCTGTTGAATCTGCAATAAAAGTGGTCTTCCCAGGGTCTGGTAAATTACATGGAAGGGAGGAATGAGGCTGAGGGCTCCATGCCTGAGCTGGTCATCTCCGAGATGTCATCAACCTGACAACCTTGGCGGGCTTCAGAAAAAGTGCCACAAAAAAGTGTTTTGGCATGTTTTTATATTCAAAGAAACAGTAAGCATTTTATAATACACTATTTTCCAAGCATCTGAGAAATGCATTTGAACAAAGAAAGTACAGTTGAGTTACATTTTACATACTCATTTTTCTTTTTTTTTTTTTTTAATTAAATCATAGCTGCATACATTAGTGAAGTCAAGGGGTACAATGTGCTGGTTTCATATACAATCTGAAATGTTTTCATCAAACTGTTTAACACAGCCTTCATGGCATTTTCTTAGTTAGTGTTTGAAGACATTTGTATTCTGCATTTAGTAAGTTTCGCCTGTACCCTTCTAAGATGCACCATAGGTGTGATCCCACCAATTACCCTCCCTCCACCCCAACCTCACCCATCCCCACCCCTCCC
>CAUYRH010057481.1:0-21940 GCA_963574655.1 Perodicticus potto
TGTAGTCCCAGCTACTTGGGAGGCGGAGGCAAGAGACTCGCTTGAGCCCAGGAATTGGAGATTGCTATGAGCTGTGATGCCACAGCACTCTATCCAGGGTGACAGCTTGAGGCTCTGTCTCAAAAAAAAAAAAAAAAAAAAGGAAAATGTAAACACTTTACAGCAAGATCTTTACAAATACCTATACAATCAAAGATAACTCAGATAACCAATAAGGTCTGTGTGCCTTCCTAAAAAGAGCCAAGAAACCACGTAAGATAATGACTGTAAAATGCCTCTTCAAAGGGAAAAGACTACTTGCTATCTTTGAAGGTTACTTTCAAAGTTAAAAAAAAATAGAATAAAAAAGCACAAAGAGCATAGTATTTAGATTCTCTTCAGAATCTAATGACCATCTCATTCTTAAGAACTGCTGGGTTCAATCAATGAGAAAAAAATCTATTTCTAAATTATTAATACTTCAAATATTTATTATTAAAATACCTAAAGTAGGCACTGCCATAGCTCTTTCGGAGTGAAATATGGCAGAGCTGCTACTGTTGAGAGTTGGTGCTCGACTTTCTGTACTTGATAATCAGTGATCCAGAAAGCAGAAAACACTCCCATTCTGGCGAAACATTTTATCAGTTTCAGTTCATAAGGTACTAGACCATAGAGTTTCACTTTCCTAACCTCCTTGTGAAACAGAAATGTAATGTGTCTGAACGAATTTAATATGGATCAGTTTCTCACTGCCCATCTCAAAGTGTAGGAGGCTGCACACAAAAATCTCAAAGAGTTTAGAAGGAAAAAAAGCATTCCTTGGCTTTTCAGACCAAGAAGATGGAGGGGAAACAAAGTTTTCAAGGGTATAGATGATGGAGAATGAGGGGGAAAGAAAGGAGAAACATACTGAGGGTGGGAAGAAAATGGGACAAGTTTAACAAAGGGACAGGAGAAAAAATAAGGAAGGCAACCTTATGATGCAAGTGCAACCTAATGGAACTCATCTGTCCTCCAAACAAAGCCGTGCTTGTAAAGCTCCTACAGGAGACAAGTCCACCTTGTCCTGATCTCAATGACTTCCTGCAGAGAATGGCCTCAGGGTGACCACCTGCAGGTGCATCTGGCAGGCAGAACTGTGTGCCCCAACAGCTGTTCAAGCTGCCAATATGCAAATCCCCGAGCATAATGGAAAATGCCTAGAGACCTTCACACCATGATTAGTATATTTCAAACACAATAATACTTCTAATCTGTTCAGCACCATTTACAAGTATTTAAAAAAGACAATTGATCAACAAAAACCAAACATTATATTCTGTAAACACACCTACATACAGTGAAGCATTTACCATCTCAAGTTTCAAGAACAACAAAGCGTCTCTAGTCGCATGTACTAGTATTACCTGGCACCTGTACTTAGAATACTCAGATATGCACATGCCCAAGTGTGCACAGGGAAATTCATCCACTCGTAATTCACATACTTCCTCATATATTCCCCAGATATTTATTCCGTGCCTACCTACTGTGTGCTAAAGACCGTTCCATGCTCTGGCGTGGAAAGACAACAAATAACTCAATTGTATCATTAATATTCTATAAGGAACGCAGCCAAGAACAGCATTTAGTTGGGGGGCGGTATCAAGAGCTAGTGGGAATATCCGGAAAGGTTAGGCTAAGGATGTGATTTTTGAGCTCAAATCTACAGCATGAGAGAACACTCTGGGCCAATGGAGTATTAGGATGACAACATTTCAAGAGACCTAGAAATAACCTGTTCTGCAGCATTTAAAAAAATCCCCGAACAGAGCTTAAACAGCTTTAGAAAAAAAGAAAATGTGGGGAATGATTAGTGGCCAAATACTGGAGCTCCTTTATGAGCCTCTAAAAATAATAATAGGCTACTGAAGGTCAAATGAAACATAATAATTACTAACATTTATTGACCATCTACCATGGGACTATTCCAGTCACTTTGTATTAATCAACCTTTTTAACTACCCGATGGAGTAGGTACTATCTCTATCTGCATTTTAAAGATGAGGAAAGTGAAATGCACAGGAAATGCATTTCAATGTAAGAGCAGAGTGGCATTTGACCAATGCAATGTGTGATTTTCATGGATGTGGTGCTAACTGCTACACTAGTCTACCTTTCTACATTAGACCCACCTGATCAAACAAGTGAATCAGCTGCTCCATGATACAAATAAACCTTTCTGTATCAACCTTTAGGGTCTTAGTTAACTTCAGTAATAATAGCACCTAGGGTAGATCATATCATAGTCCCATGTCCCTCTCTGACAGGAGTACTGTCTGAGAAATGCATTTCTTCAACACCATCTACACAAACCTAAATGCTATTGCCTCCTGCACCCCTGGGATACTGTGGTATATATAGACAGCTGCTCCCAGGCTATAGCACGTTATTGTACTGAATACTCTAAGCCAGCGGTTCTCAACCCGTGGGTTGTGACCCACAGGAACTGTATTAAAAGGCTGCGGCATTAGGAAGGTTGAGAACCACTGCCCTAAGCAATTTAATACAATACTAAGTATTTGTGTATATGAACATATCTAAACATAGAAACGATACAGTAAAAAATATGGTATAAAGCATTAAAAAAACAAGCCAGGTGTGGTAGCTCACATCTGTAATCCTAGCACTCTGGGAGGCCAAGGTGGGAGGATTCATGACCAGCCTGAGCAAGAGCAAGACCCCATCTCTACAAAAAATGAAAAAATAAGCCAGGCGTTAAGGCAGACACCTATAGTCCCAGCTACTCGAGAGGCTGAGGCAAGAGGATCGCTTGAGCCTTGGAGTTTGAGGTTGCAGTGAGCTATGATGATATCCTGGCATTCCAGCCAGGGAGACGGAGTAAGACTCTGTCTCAAAAAGGTGGGGGGTGGAGGGGCAACTAAAAACCAATACACCTCTATAGGGTACCTGCCATGAATGGAGCTTATAGGAATGAAAGATGCTCTTAGTGAGTCAGTGAGTGGTGAGTGAAGTGAAGGCCTAGGACATTACTGTACACAACCATAGATTTTATACACACTGTACATTTGGGCTACGTCAAATTTATTTTAAAAAATTTTCTTTCCTCAACAATAAATTAACCTTAGCTTACTACAAATTTTTTACATTATAAACTTTTTCATTTTTTAACTTTTGACTCTTTTGTAACAATACTTAGCTTAAAATATGAGCACTCTGTATAGCTGAACAAAAGTATTTCTTTCTTTATATCCTCATCCTATAAGCTTTATTCTGTTTCTAAATGTTCTTTTCTTTGCTTTCTAAACCTTGTTAAAAACAAGGACACGTAAACATTAGCCTAGGCCTGCACAGGATCAGGATAACCACATCACTGTCTTCCACCTCCATGTTTTGTCTCACTGGAAGGTCTTCAGGGCCAGTAACACACATGGAGCTGTCATCCCCTGTCATCCCCTGTCATTCCCTGTCATCCCCTGTCATCCCCTGTCATCTCCTGCCTTCTTCTAGAGTACTTCCTGGAGGACCTGCTTCAGGCTGTTCAACAGTTAACCTATTTTTTATTTAATAAGTATAAGGCATACACTGTAAAACAGTAATATAGTACAGTAAAGACAGAAACACAGTCATTCATTATCATTATCAAGCATGGTACACTGCACATAACTGTGTAAGCTATAGGTAGGGCAGTAGGTTTGTTTATGTCAGCCTCACACAAACCAATGAATAATAAGTTACACTATTACATTATGATGACCATGACATCACTGGGCAACAGGAATTTTTCAGCTACCTTTTCATAAGACCACCATCATACATGTGATCATTATAGGCTGAAACATCGTCTGTATTTCCAAAATTACAACACATACGTCTACTATATCAGACATTATGGCAATTTCCCAAAGCCAATCCCAACAGTAACAATACCTAAAAGAGTTTAAAAGAGAGAAAAGAGGAATAATCTAAAGTTATAAACTACATAGAATCAAATCCCATCTATGACGCTGACTAATGAAAACTAATGACTAAAAGTATTATAAATATTAAAATTTTTAAATTACAAATAGTTTATTGACAAAAAGTAAGTGGCTTATTTACCTAGTAGAATCATATGCACCAACACAAAATATGTATACTGAAGCATATAAACGTAAACACATACATGAATAGAATTATATATAATCATACTAACTTTTCTGGAGGTTTTAAGTCCAAAATATTCTAATATTCTAATATCTTTAATTTGGAATTTCTCCTTTTGAATTTATCCAAATAATTTATTATTTGTTTCTAGGGAAATTCACTACAACAAATATATTTTATAGTTATTTAATGTAAACATTCTTTATGATCATGACCCGAAAACATTATTTATCAGAAACGGTTTGAATAACTCCACGCCACATAATTATTTTATTAAGTTTCATTTCCAATTTTTTCTTAAATTCAGGATAATTATGATTTTTACTTTTCCCCCAACTCTTCTTATAAAAGACAAATGCACACAGAATTTTATCCTACACAGTGATTACATGCTTTTCAAAGAGATGCTTCCAAAGTAAGTACTAGAAAAGGGAACACTTCTACATTGCTGGTGGGAATGCAAACTAATATATTCCTTTTGGAAGGATGTCTGGAGAATACTTAGAGATCTAAATATAGATCTGCCATTCGATCCTATAATTCCTTCACTAGGTATATATCCAGAAGACCAAAAATCACATCACAATAAAGATATCTGTACCAGAATGCTTATTGCAGCCCAATTCATAACTGCTAAGTTGTGGAAGAAGCCCAAGTGCCCATCGACCCATGAATGGATTAATAAATTGTGGTACATGTATACTGTGGACTATTACGCAGCCTTAAAGAAAGATGGAGACTTTACCTCTTTCATGTTTACATGGATGGAGCTGGAACATATTCTTCTTAGCAAAGTATCTCAAGAAAGAAAGAAAAAGTATCCAATGTACTCAGCCCTACTATAAAGCTAATCTATAGGTTTCATATGAAGGCTAAAACCCAATTATAGCACAAGAAATGGGGAAAGGGGCAAGGGAGGGGAGGGGAGGGGGGAGGATGGGTGGAGAGAGGGTGATTGGTGGGATCACACTTACGGTGCATCTTAGAAGGGTACAAGTGAAAATTACTAAATGCAGAATATAACTGTCTTCATACAGTGATTAAAAGGCCTTGAAGGCTATGTTAAATAGTTCAATGAAAATATTTCAGATTGTATATGAAGTCAGCACATTGTGCCCCATGATTGTACCAATGTACACAATTATGATTTAATAAAAATAAAAAAAATAAATAAAGTGACATTAGAGACTGTGCTTACCACATAAGAAGAGGTTCATCTCTGGCAGCTAGTGGGCAGAAAAAGCTGAGCATCAGACATTGGACTTGGAAAGGGAGTGAAGTCCAGAAGCTTGCACGCTCCAGTCTGACACATCTGCCTGACAACAGGGCCCTGACTGGGGAGGCTAGCCCCCTAACCTTGCTTGAGCATGATGCAGAAGTTTCTGTCTTGTAAGATACATACCCTCCTGGATAGGAGATAATCTCTATGAAGATGCAGCAGCCTACAGCATCAGTGACATCTTTAAGGGCATACAGGAATGTGCCCTCAAAACAAAGGACAATGGCTGGCATGGTGTCTCATGCCTGTAATCCTAGCACTCTGGGAGGCCGAGTTCAGGAGTTCAAGACCAGCCTTATAGCAGCCCGTACCTATGGCTAGGAGGAGTGAGAGTTATAAGAAATGCCTGTATAGCTCAATAATGGAACACCTTGTTGTTAGCTCTCCTAACAAGCATGAGAGCTCGCGAGCCAGCACAGCATCTCTCTGCTGAAGATTACCAAGCTCTACTAAAGACTAAGATCTATCTATTCTTCTTAGAAGACTGCTTTACTCTCTCTAAGACTCTCTCTCTCTTTCCTGCTAAAGTAGATAGCCCTCAGGTACGTAAGAGAAATTGTTCCTGAGCAAGGTAGCTTAGCGGTCCACATCTGGAACCTAGTTAAGCTGGGCCGGATACCTGGCCAGTCCCAGGCCCTGACAAGCGGTGGCAGCAGTGAGCTGTGACACAGTCTGAGCAAGAGCAAGACCCCAGTCTCTATCAAAAATAGCAAAATTAGCCAGGCATGGTGGCAGGCACCTGTAGTCCTAGCTGCTTAGGAGGCTGAGGCAGCAGGATCACAAGGATCACTTGAGCCCAGGAGTTTGAGGTTGCTATGAGCTATGATGATTCCACACCACTCTAGCCTGGACAACACAGTGAGGCTGTCTCAAAAAAAAAAAAAAAAAAGGAGGACAAATTCTTGCATCTCGCTTCTACCCTCAGGAAGAAAGAGGAACAACAACTCTGCTCTACGGTGCCCCCTAGGACCAAAGTACTGGTCCCAATACATTACCTAAGCCACAGTTAGGATCCTGACATTAACTGGTAAGGTATCTTCACAACATGTATGTTTAAAAGTACTCAATAAAATGTTCTAACTAATATGAAAAAAGAAAGTAATTTATAAAACAAGTACATTATTTCAACATATAAATATTTTGATTCACAATGAAAGACATACTTAGTACTATAACCTTGAACCTATATCGCTAATTACCACTTGTGACAATTACAGTGGAGACTGATAACATTTCTGTTACGCAAATACAATGATGATGTGCTTATCGGTTGTACGGTTTCCCCAAAGGGTGAGCAACTCTTTGTAAATATTTAAATATTTAAAAGTACAATTAGTTATCAAGTACTAATAGTTACATCCTGGAAAAATCAATGTATATTGAAACTGTGAGAGAAAACCATGTTTACATTTAAAATAGAGTCAGGTTCTATACTCAGGTAATTATAAACAAGTTTTTACCTACATCAGTGTCCAGCAGAATATTCAAAAGTCAGGTGCAATATGGAATAATTCTTTATTGTGTACAAATATTTTTTTCATAGTAGAAGACTAAACGCCCATAGCACTTCCAATCACTGTGATATATAGTACACCAAAAGGCCCTCCTTTGAGGAAGTACCTCCCTTGAAGAAAATCACAGCTCTACTGGGTCTGAATTTCTTCAGGTTTCTTTTTACCACTCATTGCATGCTAGCTCCTTAGAGTGCCACCAATCTGCTAGTTACCCTATCCCCATTTCCAGCATACACACTGTCCTAAACTTGAGACTTATTTCTTCAACTTTCTGAAGGATATTGAGTCTGAAGATCTCATCAGTACTTCAAACTCAGCTTATCCAAATCATGCTGTTAACTAAATCGACTTCTACTTCTCTTGTCTTAATCTGGAGCACTCTCATTGTCTCCACCATGCAAGCCAGCATCCCGGATATTATCAATATCTCCTTCCTGGCCTTACTCCCACATCAACCCAATCACTGCGACCTTCTGATGTTACTGCCTCTCATTCTACAAGTGCACATCATGCGGGAAACAGCTGCCCAGCAACCCAGAGAGTAACAGTTGGGCTATATAATGTGATCATGTTATTCTACTGATTTAAACTCTTCGGATTGGATTAATGTCCATTTTTCATGTTCATAACGTCCATTGTTTGTGAACCTCAGTCATTGCCTGTACCACACTGTATCATAAATACCTATTTATATCACTGCCCCACTAATCCATAAACTCCTCATATCAGGGACTGTGCTTTAGACAGCTCTATGTCACCAGGCCTTGGCACCACACTGGACACAGTATAAGTGATCAATAAATATTTACAGAGTGAATGAAAAAGTCATAAGAAACCACAACATTGATGATTAACTTAATGCGAGTGATCATAACAGATGCAGATTTGAACCTTATACATCATCAGTTAAAAGATTGACTATCTGCCTGTGGCTGAGTGAGTAGGGCGCCGGCCCCATATACCAAGGGTGGTGGGTTCAAACCTAGCCCTGGCTGAACTGCAACAAAAAACTAGCCAGGCGTTGTGGCGGGCGCCTGTAGTCCCAGTTACTTGGGAGGCTGAGACAAGAGAATGGCCTAAGCCCAGGAGCTGGAGGTTGCTGTGAGCCATGAAGCCATGGCACTCTACCGAGGGCGACAAAGTGAGACTCTGTCTCTTAAAAACAAAACAAAACAAAACAAACAAACAAACAAAGATTGACTATCATCTTCAAAATTATTTCAGAATGAAAAGATCATATTTAAATAAATTCAGTACAGGCTTGGCACCTGTAGCTCAGTGGTTAGGGCGCTGGCCACATACACTGAGACAGGTGAGTTCAAACCCTGCCCGGGGCCTGCTAAACAACAATGACAACCACAACAAAAAAATACCTGGATATTGTGGTGGGCACCTATATTCCCAGCTACTTGGGAGGCTAAGGCAAGAGAATCACTGAAGTCCAGGAGTGTGAGGTTGCTGTGAGGTGTGATGCCACGGCACTCTACCAAGGACGACATGGTGAGACTATCTCAAAACAGAAAAACAAAACAAATAAGTAAATTCACTACATTCCTAACTTTATTTATTTATTTATTGAAACAGAGTTTCACTCTGTCTCCTATGCTATGGCCTCAGCCTACCTCACAGTCGCCTCAAAGTCCTGAGTTCAAGTAATCCTCCTGCCTCTGCCTCTCGAGTTGTTGGGACTACAGGTGTGCACCACTGCACTCAGCTAATTTTTCTATTTTTGTTAGAGACAGTTCACACTCTTGCTCAGTCTGGTCTTGAACTCTTCAGCTCAAATGATCCATCCGCCTTGGTCTCCCAAAGTGCTAGGATTGCAGACGTAAGCCAGGACACCAGGCCACATTCCTAATTTTAAATGAACAACAAAAGTGTTGGACTGATATTTTGATGAGTTTGTTTTCCCTGTTTGGACAAAAAAGATGTTAAAATGTCCTTTCTAATAATAAGAGAGAAGTGGCTTTCCCAATGTCTTTTTTCTCATTTATTTAAAAATAGTCATTAAATGTCAACCACATCCTGAGCAACGTGCAGAAAATGATAAAGAATGGTTAAGTACCTTAGGTATGGTCTTTCCCTTGGCAGATTCAAAGCATGATGGGGTGAAGAGTCACATAAACAAAGTCACTAAACACAGTAGCAAGTGTAACATTGAAGTTACATTCAAAGCATCATGAAAGCACCAGAGAATTGTGATGAATGCGCCTTTGTGGTAGAGTTCTGGGCCAGGCTTCTTGGACGAAGTCACACTTAAACTGAGCTGAGTTATTCTATCCATCAGAGTAAGCAAGGTTACGCCATGGTAACAAACACCACCAAAGTTTCTGTTGATTTAAATCATACTAAGTTTATACCTCATGCACATTACACATCAAATTCCAGTTAGCAGGAAACTACTGCTCACTGCAGTCACTAGGAGACCCTGGTGACAGACATTTCATCTCAACAGGTGCCTTCATGATAGCTACAGCAGTGGGCGAGAACTCAGCAGCCCTCGCTCCTCTGCAAACTCCTGCCGGGAAATTTCTGCCTGATGCGTAGCACATCTGCTCACGACACATTAGAAAAATCAAGTAACATGATCACATCTAATTTAAAGGGGAATGGGGAAAGATCAAGCCTACCAGGGGCCTGAAAGCAGGAGAAATTGATCATTGTAAGCATCCCTGCAGGTTGCCAGTTACTAAGGACGAGCGAGCCTGCATTACCTAGAGAACAGAAGGCACGACCAGCACAGCAGCCCAGAAGTGTGTTTTATGGTCTACACGGGCAATGACACTAAGTTCAGTGTCAGCTGGGGCATGGGACATAGAGCCAGACATGCTGGACGAGCTGGAGGGACAGGTGGGGCTGTACTGATAAGGGCCTTGCTGGCAGGTTGAGAAGTTTAGAATTTTCCCTGTTAAAAAGTACTTTTCCAAAGCTTTTCATCAATCCAATCTGTGTATCCCATGGTAAGTTAGGAGATAGCAAAGAGACTGGTGAAAATTACTGTCCTTAAAAAATGAGAGAACAAAATACCTTTGAATCCTCCAGACCCTGCATGTGCAGGATCGTGGGCTGGGTAGTGCATGAGTGGAGATCTACCCTGGCTGGAGCCTCGGATACTGCTGTCAGGAGGGTGCAGCCTGCTTTGAACTGTTATTTCACCCTTGACTAGAAAACCACAATTCTCCCTGTGACTTAAGGGCAACTAGGGTTTTATTTTAAAATTAAATTACTTATGTTAAAGATGCCCTAGGGAATATTAGGTATTCTAATATTTAAAGCAAATCAAGCAAAACTCTGAAAATTACTAGAATTCCTCTAGAGAACATGTTCGGCTAGCTCTTATTGCCCCTGCAATGCCAGTTTATGAGAAACTTCAGTGAGGATTCTATATCAAACTCAAAGCTTTTTCAATTCAATGATCAGAGGGTCTAAATAAATAGAAAACATGGAAATAATTATCTTATTTTCCAAAAATACATACATGAGATATCTTAGGTTCAAACTTGACTATGCAATAAATACAACAAATAAGCTTTATTTTTTCCATTATAAACCAAGTTCATCTGATATATAACCAATTAAAATATATGTACGGACTTGCAGGAGCAAAGGCGAGGTCTAGTTTGAGTTCTTTGAGAGTTCTCCATTAATGACCTAGTACATGGTGGGGGGTGGGGGAAGGGGAGAGCAGAAAGAGGGAAGGACGGAGGGGGTGAAGGAGTCCCGGTGTGTGACACACCTTTTGGGCGCAGGACACAATTATAAGAGGGACTTTACCTAATAAATGCAATTGATGTAACCGGGTTCTTTGTACCCTCAATGAATCCCCAACAATAAAAATAAAGGAAAAAATATATATAATATATGTATGGATATGAAAATCCATTAACTCACTCATGTATTCATTCACTCAAATTCTAGCAAGGGTCCCAGCTGGCTCCCAAATGGAAAGTCAGACACGACGGACATACCTAGTACTCAGACGTTAGGTCTCTAAGAGCAGAGCAAAATGTGTTCCCGGGCACATGGAGTTAGGAGGAGAAAGTGGAGAGCAAGCTACCCTTCCTAATACGATGAACTTGTGGTGGGCCTTGTGTACAGAGGGCCTGTATCCGGAGGTTGAAGCTGATGTTTTCGGGCGGGTCGGGACATAGTCACTGCGGCTTCAGTGCTCAGGTGTCCCAGCCAGTCGTAGTGGAGAGAGAAAGAGCGCCTTCCTTGTTTCTACACAAGCCCACATCCTAGGCACGCCATAGACCCCAGAGAATCTAGGAGAATACACCACCGTTTTCTGATACTCAGAAGATTTGCATTTATCTGAAAAGAGTGGCACATAAATGCACACCTTTTAGTGCCCTTCCAAGGAAGGCCGTTCATTTTGGAGTGAATGGGAATGGTGGCCCTGCGGTGGTGCAGGGCATAAGCTCTAAGGTTCTGCACAGCTTCCTGGCAGCCCGATTCGGATCAGAGGACCGCACCCTCAGTAGAGATACTAGCAACACCATGCTGGGCCTCCTCGAGCTGCTTCTATTCAGGAGAAATCAGAAAGGAGGCTGGAGTAGAGACTAAGCGGGATCTGCTTGCAGCACACATAAAAGCAGCTATTCCTTCAAACTCCCAGAAGTTATTAAGGCTCACGAGGGTCCTGCGGGTAGAAGGAGCAATGAGCTGCTGTGCAGGCAACAGCTGGGGACCTAGAGGAACTTGGGCTGTAACTTATGCAAAAACATTTGCCGAGCACCCAATGTGCCAGAGTATTGTGCTGTGTATTTTTTAAAAATATATGTTTAAAAAAAAAATAAAAGGTAAAAGTCAATGCATTTCACACTGGCAGTTTTGCCGGTAATCATGGATTTCCCCCCATGCGGCACCTCTTCTGTCCTCCCCCGCCCCCGTTTTGAACAGCAGCCGCATCTGGGGGGGACACATACACTCTCTCTCTAATGCTTTCGCCGCTTTACTCATATTCTCGTTGAAACAGAAATAAATACTAAAATCCCCACGGGTGCGCTTTTTTCCTGACTCTCCCTCCAGTGTAAGTGATAAAACAGAAAAGATTTTCTTACTTTCCATCCAAATTCTGAGTGGTATTAAAAAAGGAAAAGTTCCAATAAAATTGGTGGTGTGGCCAGTTCTGGTGGAGGCATAATCTTCCCTTTGGCGTTCCAATCTATTGCCTACCTGGACTTTGGTCTACTCAGAATGTCACTGCCAAAAAGGGGATGTTGAGAACAGAGAGACTCACTTAGACGCATTTTTTGCCCAAAACAACTTTAGTAAGTATTAAGGTCATCTGATACAGGTGGCATCTCCTCTTAAACCTCTTCTTACCCTCACACTTTGATCACTTACGTGAATATAACTGAGCTCTGAAAATGCCTCACAGAAATAAACTACTCTCAACATATGTACAATGTCTACTTCCCTTGAAAGTCTAGTTTCAGCCCCACAAAGCAACACAACTTAAAAACAAAGAGAAAAAAAATCCGAAAACTCTGCCCAGCACAGTCAACTTTTCCCGACAAGATCCAAATATTCCAGGTTCACAGTACACATAAAACCTTTTATACTATTTCATTGGAAAGGATATTTCCAGTGATCCACCCATCTACTTTTTCAGCCCTTAAATATTTTAATACCCTGGGTTGTGCTTCACACTCTAATTCTCACCCTGGACATGAAACTGTTAAGCTTCAAATGACAGATTTTTATTTTAGGCAAAGGAGCTCACTACTTGACCAAATAAATTCATTTCCTCACTTCTATTAAGGTTTGAAGACGTCTCCTCCCTCTCCAAACCCAGTCTCTAGACTAATCTAGGTGAAGGCAACAGTTTACCAGGTACACGGACAAAGTTACATCAGAGGGCCTTTGTGAAATGTCTTTTCAGAGGTGATAAATGAGAAAGCACTTGAACAGGAATTGATTTAAGCGCAACTCTTGGCCCACTTTAAAGCTTTTTCTCACACCATTCTCTGTACTGATGTAAAGTCCAGGCTGACAACGAAGAAAGGACTGTGATAATTTAGAGACAAAAATATTTCTTACCCTATAATAAAAATGATATTAAGAATTGAGATTTTCATTAGAATTAAAATAGTTTTGATGTAATAATCCAATGGGACTATTTTGGATTGAATTTCAAGCCATAGCTTTCTATTTTAGATGTATTAGAATTTGTTCTATACAAAATTACTCGATTCGTGTATTTTGAGGTTATCATTATTTTTTTTTAATGAAATGAGTTGTATGCTTTTGGGATAGTGGAACACATTTTTAAATATTTCATATGAAGAATATATTTTGATAAATGTCAGTGACTCTGCCCCCCGCCTTTTTTTAAAAAAATAACTCAATGCTTATTTGACACCTGGAAAAGTGATCTTTCAGTTTTAAATTTTATGATGGAAAAGCAATTACATCTGAAGTAATGTTTCAATTATATTTCCCATGAGCTTGGTGGAAGTAAACCTGAGCTCTCGTTGCTTCTTAACACCTATTACCAAGCATAGATTTAACGAAGAACTGAATATGGTGATTTCATAACCAATATTGAAGACGGAAAACAGCAAGTATGTTTTTGACTTCAGTTATGCTAATTACATAAACAGTTTCACTGTTTATGATTAAACTGGTCAATTTAATACAAAAAACAAGTACTGTGGTCAGGTAAGTTAAAATAGTGAAAATGTTTTTACAGTATCATTACCATATACGTTATTCAAGGTTCCCAGAACTTGAATTATAAAGTCTTTCTTTACCAATTACAAAACTTTTCAACCTTGAAAGAACACAAAATGAGCTATAATTGAAAATATCAAGAAATACCAAACAATTGATGCCTCATGTACAAAAACAGAGAATTATTTTACAACAGATGTCAATTATAGCCTGGCTTAAGCATCATCAAAATTATAATTTGAATATTTTTCCTAATAGAAAACACATGAATAGGCTCTTGTGTTCGTTCTTATGTAAACTGGCATAAATATGCTTGTATATTTTATGAAACATAAGTGTCAGGATCCAAATGGCAAGTTTTAGCAGGTGTAGGAGTCACTGCCAGTTTTGTGGTTTATCACATCTCCCCTTACAGGAAATGAAAGTGGGAAAAAAGAAAAAAAGCAGAAGCTGTGAATATGGTCAAGAGCAATTGATGTTTATAAGGACACACTTAACTTTCCTGGCTGGCATTCTACAATCTTGCCTGTATCATAACAAACTGAAAAATCACTCATACAGACAGTTTTGTCATAATACGGTGACACAGCGCTATCCTTATGTACCAGGAGGTGGCTAGGCAAGCAGGGATGGAGAGCCCGGCTCAGCTCAATGAGATGTACATAGCACATTTTGTTAAGGACATAAATCTTTCTCATTTATTTTTTACAGTAACAGATTTAAACCACAAATTTGTCAGGGCCATTCTTCAATGATTAGAGTGAGAAGAAAAATCAAATTTGCTTTAATGAGTAGAAAAAGACAAATTTGTACTTTAGTATTATTCAGGAAAATAACACAAATGTCATTAGTGGCCTGCACCAGGTGCCCAGCCCAAGAAGCTGTGGGTTGGGGGAGCTAGAATCAAGCTGGCTGTTCTCTCGCCAAGTGGTGTACCCTGGTGGGGGCCTGTGTCTGCCCAGAGCAAGGGGCTCTATTACCCGTTTCTCATGAAGGCAACTTTGGGTGAGCAGAGGCCCTACTTGAAAGAGAATGCTCAGTGTGTCCTAGGGTACTGGGAAATAGAAATTAGACTTCTATAGGAATATAAATTAATACAAATTGTCAGAAGGGCAATTCAGAAATAAGTACTGTTTTAGAAGCCTTCACATCTGAGAATTCAAGAACCATTCTTAGGAATTTATTTTAAGATTAGCTGTGTTGCTGCTGGTGGGATTGCAAACAATACAACCTTTATGGAAGGAACTATGGAGAATTCTCAAAGAACTCAAAGTCAAACTTTCAATCGATCCCACAATCCCATTACTAGGTGTTTACCTAGACAAACAAAAATCATTTTACCACAGGGACATTTGCACAAGAATGTTTATTGCAGCTCAATTCACAAAGTACCAAGATGTGGAAGCAACCCATCTACCTATGAACGGATCAATAAACTGTGGTATATGTATTCCACGGTCCTATTCAGCCATAAGAAAAGATGAAGACTTTCCATCTATTGTGTTTACCTGGATGAAATTGAAACACAGTCTTCTTAGTACAGTATCTCAAGAATGGGGAAAAAAATAACCAAAGTACTCAATACTGATATGAAACAAATATACAAAGAACTACATACCCACAAGAAAGAAAAAACACAAATATAGTCTAGCAAGGTGAGGGGGAGAAGAGGGAGACAGGAGGGGGAGGTGGGAGATGAAGGCCAGAGTGGGGAGGAGGGAAGGTGATTGGCGGGACCTCACCTAACGTGCACAAGGTGAGGGCGATCAGCACACCCCTGGGTGAAGGGCTCGACTGCCACTTGAATTTTACCTTAGAAATGAAAACAATGTAACCTAGACATCTATACCCTCATATTAATTTGCAATAAAAAATTTTTTAAAAATCAGCTGTGTTAGTTTTAAAATGTACCCACAAAATGTCTAACACTTCTCCCTTCAAAAGATGGAGCCTAATTCCCCTCCTTTTTTTTTTTGTTTTTTGCAGTTTTTGGCGGGGGCTGGGGCTGAACCCACCACCTGCGCCCCACTCCTTTGAGCCACAGGCACCGCCCTCCCTTCCTTTTAAATATGGACCCGACAGACTTAGCGAGGACTCACTTCTAACAGATGCCACGTGGGAAAAGTGCTGCTATATGAATTCTAAGGCTAAATTCTAAAAAGATCAGCTTTTATCTGGCTTTCTTTCTCTCAGATCACTTGCTCTAGGGAGAACTCAGCTGTCACTTTGTAAGAAAATTCAAGCAGCCTTTGGAGAAGCCCCACAGGGAGGAACTGCTCCTGCCAAAAACCAACAAAACTAACCTTCCAGTCTGAGAATCAAGCACTTAGCCCCTGACAAGACTTCAGATGGTACAGACGCAGCTGACATCTAGACTACAACCTCACAATAGACCCAAGCCAGAACTACCCAGATATGCGTGGCTGTAATTTCTGACCCACAGAAATTATGAGGATAATAAATATTCATTGTTGGGTTGAGCCGTTATGTGTGGGGCAATTTGTTCATGGAGAAATCGATAAGACCGAGATATACAAGGGTTTGATTTCATGGATACTCATTACACTTCTGTCTAAAATAGCAAAAAGAAAAACTCTCAACATTCAACATCATAAAGTGATTAAATAGAGTATTATCACATGACAATAGATATTATCGCAAATCTGTAAGATGGAATAAGAGGTAGACGTGAACAATGATATTCTAAATAAGATTTATTTCATTTAACGTTATTAAGTGAAAAAAATAATTTCTAAACCATTAGGCACAATCTTTTTTTCTGGTTTTATTTTTTATCTTTTTTAATTAATATATAATAGATGGACATATTTGGGGTTACATGTATTTAATACATTCATATAATTTGCAAAAATGAAATCAGTGATATCCATCACATTAAATATTTCTCTTTCCTTGTTGCTAAAACATTCAAGTTATTCTCTTCTAGCTATTTTGAAATATACAATAGATTATTGTAAACTATACTGCTTAGTTATCCGACTGACCTATCAAACACTAGAACTTATTTCCTCTATCAAACTGCCTGTTTGTACCCTTTAATCAATCTCTCTCCATCTTGCCTTCCTCCCTCCCTTTCACAACCTCTGGTAACCACCAGTCTACTCTGTATCTTCATGACACCCACTTGTTTTAGCTTCAACATATGAATGAGAAAATGCAATACAAGTCTTTAATTGTCTGCTCTATTCCATTTAACATAATGACCTCCAGTTGCATCCATGTTATTATAAAAACAAGGCACAATTCCTTTTCATAGCTGAGTAATATCCATTATTTGTATATACCACATATTCTTTATCCATTCACCCATTGATGGATGCTTAGGTTGATTTCATATTTTGGCTATTAGTCCTACAATAAACATAAGATTGCAAGTATCTCTTTGATATTTTGATTTCTTTTCTTTTGTACATATACCCAGTAGTGGAATTGCTAGATTGTATAATAGTTCCATTTTTAGTTTCTCAAGGAGCCACCACATATTTTCCATAGTAGCTACACTAATTCACTAGCGTACCTTCCCACCAAGAGCGTACAAAGATTCCCCTACTCCACTCTGCACCAGCATCCACTTTTCCTTCTTTTTTATAAAGTCATTTTAACTGACTTGAGATGGTATCTAATTATGGTTTTGACTTGCATTTTTCTGATGATTAGTGGTGTTGAGCATTTTTTAATGTATCTGTTGATTATTTGTATGTCCTCTTTTGAGAAATATCTATTCATACCTTTTGTCCATTTTGTAATTAGATTTTTTTTTTTTTTGCTATTGAGTTGTTTCAGTTCCTTATGTATTCTGATTACTAATCCATGGTCAGCTAGATAGTTTGACAATAGTTTCTCTTGTTCTATGAGTTGACTATTCAGTTTGTTGACTGTTTACTGTGTGGAAGCATTTTAGCTTCATATAAATCCGTTTGTCTATTTTTGCTTCAGTTGCCTGTATTTTTGTGGTCTTATACATAAAAGTTTTGACCAGATAAATATCCTAGACTGTTTACTTAATGTTTTCTTCTAGTAGTTTCATAATTTCAGGTCTTATATTTAAAGCTTTGATTCATTTTGCTTTGATTTTTGTATATGATGAGAAATAGGGATCTAGTTTAATTCTTCTGCATTTGGTTATCTAGTTTTCCCAGCAACATTCAATGAAAAGAAAGTTCTTTCCTCATCATATGTTCTTGAAGCCTTTCTCTTGGCCATGGATGGATGAATTTATATCTGGGTTTTCTATTCTGTTCCATTTGTCTGTGTGTCTGTGTTTATGCCAGTACCTTGCTGATTTAGTTCCTATTGCTTTGTCATATATTTTAAAGTCAGGTCGTGTGATGCCTTCAACTTTGTTCTTTTCTTAGGATTTATTTAGTTATTCAGGGTCATTTGCAGTTTCAGTAAATTTTAGAATGGTCTTTTCTATCCCATAAAGAATGCCATGGGGTCTATGGCCATACCATCCTGAATCACTTGATCTCATCTGATCTTGGAAACAAAGCAGGGTTGGGCCTGTTTAGTATTTGGATGAGAGACTGTCTAGGAATACCAGATGCTGTAGGTTTTGAAAAAGAAAAAAAAAAAAAAAGAATGCCATGGGTATTTTGATAGGAATTGCATTGAATCTATCAATGGCTTTGGGTAGAATTACCATTTTAATATCAATTTTCCAATCCATGAACATGAAATATCTTTCCGTGTTTTTGTGTGTATCTTCTTCAATTTCTTTCCTCAGTATTTTATAGTTTTCCTCATACAGACCTTTCACTTTTTTTTTGTTAAATTGATTCCTAGGTATTGAGTATTCTTTGTATAATATTATAAATAGAATTGATTTTTTTATTTCTTTTTCAGATTATTAGCTGTTAATATACCTAAACGCTACTGATTTTTTGATTTTGATTTTGTATCTCGCAACTTTACTAAATTCATTCGTCAGTTCTGGCAGGTTTTCGGTGGAGTCTTTAGGGGTTTTTTTTAAAGTATAAAATCACATCATCTGTGAACAAGGCTAATTTGACTTCTTTTCCAATTTGGATGCCTTTTATTTCTAGTTGTTGCCAAATTGCTGTGTCAGAACTTCCAGTAGTACGCTGAATGAAAACGGTGAAAGTGGGCATATTTGTCTTGTCACAGTTCTTCAGGGGAAAGGCTTTCAATTTTTCCCTGTTCAGTAGGGTGTTAGCTGAGGCTAACATATAATTCTATTCTGTAAAAAAAAAAAAAAAAAAAAAAGTCTAAAATGTGTATGTCTATAAAAAAGACTTGAAGACTCAGTCTAAAATAAAATCTTCTGTGGGTGACAGAGTTAAATGTTTTATTTCCCCCTGCTTGTCTATATTTTCCAAATTCTCTATAATAAGCATGTATTTACTTTTGTCTAGAAAACTGGGATAGAGGAGGCATGTTTAATAATTAGAGAAGTGGACTGCCAACAGCCCCGATGTAGAGGTTCCTTCGCTATTCCTAGAAGTAAGCATTCCCCTTAAGTTTCACCCCTCCAGTGAACTGAAAACTTACTGTTTGCCAAAATACCCCATTTCATGTTTAAGAAAATTTGAAATACATTTTTATATGAGCTAAAATTTTTCTTCCTATAATTTCCTTTTAAAGCTTCTGAACGAACATATTCTGTGAAATAATTTATGAAGAATTGAAGGAAAATGCTACCTCTCTTATTCTACATACAAAATACTTATCAGTAAAACATTAAATCCAATTAACTTCAGGTAGCTTTTTTTGTATTATTAATAAATCCAGAACTTACGATCAAATAAAAATCATCAATTCTTTCTTCTTTCTGACTTTCAAATAAGAATCACCAATTGTTTCTTCTTCTGATGTTGACACAAATACTACCCCAATCTCAACTTAATGATAAAAATGGTTGATATTTCTATAGTAAATAAAAAAAATTTTGGACATAAGGGATTTTATTTTAGTTATTTAAAAGGATTTAAGGCAGCACCCATAGCTCAATGGGTAGGGCGCTAGCCACATACACACAGGCTGGTGGGTTTGAACCCTGCCTGGGCCTGGTAAACTATAATGACAACTGCACCAAAAAAATAGCCAGGGCGTTGTGGCGGGTGCCTGTAGTCCCAGCTACTTGGGAGGCTGAGGCAAGAGAATCGCTTAAGCCCAGGAGTCTGAGGTTGCTGTGAGCTGTGACAGCACAGCACTCACCAGGGTGACAGCTTCAGACTCTGTCTTAAAAAAAAATCATACCTTCATATTAATTGGGAAAAAAAGAGAATCAGAGACATCTGGTTTAAGGAGGTGGGTTGAAAAGAATTTTCTACTGCTTAATACTTAACAAAGATAATCTTACTAAAAATAAAAAGATTATCTGACATCATTAAGTGCTTACTGTCCACCAGAGGCTAAAATCATCACCTGTATTAACTGATTTGATCTTAATAACAACCTCATCAGGAAGGTACTTGACAGACTGGGACAGAACATCCTAAGAAGTAAATATCTTCCTCCCATCTTACATTAAGCAGGAGGCAGAGACTTGAAGCCAGCATGGTGGCTCCGCATTCATGCCTTTAACTGCTCTACTGTACCTGCCTATTATAGCTTTTTAAAATGTAAAAATCAACAGAAAGAAAGACCCATTAAATGGAAA
The DNA here is from genome assembly GCA_963574655.1 of Perodicticus potto. NCBI lineage: Eukaryota > Metazoa > Chordata > Mammalia > Primates > Lorisidae > Perodicticus > Perodicticus potto. Next base: position 20,243 of record CAUYRH010057481.1, read on the forward strand.
AATAAGGAAGGAGGCATGATCTATTGCAATAAGAAAAAGCTGATTTGGAAGGAGGCACTGCTGAGAGACATATCTTGGCTCAGAATGCAGTCCTCAGCTTTCCATGCTGGTGGGTTCACAAAAATCTAAGAATTCTCACAAAAACCTCCAAATATGGAGGAAAGGAAATTGAATTGGTTTTATTGCCCTATTCCTTTTCTGACTAAGGGATAGTGGTAAGAACTAAAGGAGAGAAATGGGTGAAATAAAAAATAGTCCAAAGCCCAAGAGCACTCACTCCCCAGTGTGAATGATATTAAGCCCTAATTAGTTGGAGTGAACTCTTGTACAGGATATGTAATAAAATCTCAGGAAAAAAGCGCAGAACCCCAGGTCATCTAACACAGCCTGCACACTCCTCCCATTCCCTACCATGACCATAAGGAGCGTATAAAAAGGACAACAACATATAGAATTCAGAGCTGTAGGTGGAAGGTGAAAACAGCAACAAACCTCATAAATGGTAGAAGGAAAAGTTGAGAAATCACTTACACATTGGAGAAATAGAAAGAGCCAGGGAGTTACCCAGCCATGAAAAATACAAAAAGCAACAGCCCAGCAATTCTGCAGTGTACACATATAAATTGACAAGAAACAATGTCAACCTGTCAACAAGATGAAACAAAAGTGTGAGGACAACCCATCCACAGGACAAAAAATCTCAAGTTGGAAAAAAATTAAATTCAAAAGGCAGAAGGTTCCACTTAAGTGCCTTGCATTGTTCACCTAGAAAAGAACATCAAAACTAATAATAAGAGCTTAAAGATGCAATGACACAATAAAGGGAGATGAAAGGGAATATAACTGTTAAAGTTAAACAAAGTTAATAAGTCAGAAAAACAAATAAGGTCAATACCAAAGTAAGGGTAATTGACATTCTGAACCTAAGACCCTGCAAAACAAGAATAGAAGATACATTCAAATATTGTACAAGAAAATTTCCCTAAAATGACAAAATTACAATTGCAGGATACAGACTATATTTCAGTAAAATTTAATACAGAAACTTTAAGACTAACACAACTCAGTAAAGTTATTGAGCTTCAGGTTACAGAACTAATAATAATAAGACAAATATTATACTCAGAGAAAAAAAATCAGTCTGGACTCTTACTATAATTGACAGCAACATTCAAAGCTGGAAGACAATGAAGCAATGTTTACCAAGTTCTAAGGAAAAGAAAAGCATGGTCCACAATTATTATAGCCAGCCTCACTATTCAAATATAAATGTGATGGGCGTAATTCCCAAAGATAAAGAAAGAAACTTAGGTGTACAGCCCTACTGACCCTTCTGGAAAAAAATTACTTAAATCCAGCCTTTAAGAGTCTAATCAAAATACAGGATGTAGAATAGCAGAGCGGATGCCTGAAGTAAGTGAATTTAAACATCAAAATAAGAAAGGGAATGTGTTCCACAGAAAAGAATGTTAAGGTTATAAATCTGGGCAGTATAAGAAAAACAACATAAATAAATAAATCAGGATGCAAATAAGGGAAAAAGAGGCAAGGTTAGGGGGCGGAGCAAGATGGCAGCCGAGTAACAGCTTCCTTGCGGCTGGGCACGGTGAGACCGGGGAGAGAGGACTTCAGGCATCTCTGGCAGGTGGGATCTACCCAGGAACTTCCCCTTGGGGACACAGGGAGACAGCCTGAGGC